>PVJN01013552.1:0-48536 GCA_004026805.1 Lasiurus borealis
AGGGATTTATCAGCACATTAGTTTGTTGAACTCAAATAGAACTCTGGCCCTGGCCTCCTCACTTTCTCCACTGGTTCAGAAGAGTTTAACCAGGCAGTCTCTCAATCAGGAATCAGACTTTCTGATGGCAGAAGACTCTTCATTTTTTCCCTTAGGCCTTTTATAGTCCATTATCTGAAGTAATGTAAGTATTTGAAAAACAGCTACTTGGCCTCTATGCTGAAGAAAGAAATAGGTTGAGTGAACTTTATAGGAGATCAGTTCTGCTCAAAATTCTCTGGGTAGTTAGACACTGGCAAGAATTTCTGAGAGTTTGTTCCTTTCCAAAAATATCTCTATATTGGATATATATATATATATATATATATATATATATATATATATATATATACTTTTTTTTTCTTGGATGGCTTCCTTGTCATCAGATGAAGCCTGAGGGAGTAGGGATGGTGGTAGAAACAAACAGATGATTTTGTTCTCCTCTGTTTTGTAGGATACCATCCCTATAATACTGCTGTGTTGTTTTGTGTTTTGTTTATTTTAGTGAAGATATTTTATTTCTTAATTGTCAAAATGATGTTTGCAAAAGAATCCTGCTGTATTTGTAGAATTGTTCATATGAGCAGTGGTTAAATCACCTAATCAATGAAACTACTTGGTACATCCAAACTCACAAATATGCATGAGTACACACACACACACACACACACACAATCTCTTTTATTTTCATCTTCATACTTCTCACCCCATCATCAAAAATGTGCAAAGAGAAAGAAAACCACCCAGGATCTGTAGCTCACAGCAGTCTCTGGTGTCCCAGTACACAGGTGAAAATCATCAAATGGGATCATCCTTGAATGTATCTCTAGCCTTTTGAATCGTTGATCAGTAAATAGATACTGTTTGATTCTGAAATTATCTTAATTATGATTAAAACACAAAATATTATTAATAAGTATGTATTTTCTTACAGATACCCCGAAGTCACTCCCTGGGTAAGCATGTAAAAATTTATGGACCATCTCTTAGCTACAATGATCACTCATGTCTAAGTGATGCTTTTGAAAGACAGCTTTTCTGTTGAGAAAAAGGGGCAAAGAAGCCAGTGCAGGTGGAGCACTCCAAAGAGCTGGCTATACAGATGCAGTGAGGTGTCACCCTCCAAATCTGGGCCTTGGGCTCATTCCATTCAATTTGCTCACCTTCCTTGTATGAAATGACCTGATTTTCCACAACATCTTGATCATTTATTGTAACTAAGGATTATTTATAAGAAATCTTCTTGGAGGAATAGAAGAATTACGTAATGGTTTCCCAAGAGGCCAGCTTAGCACTGTAACTCCCCTTCCTCCAATTCAGGGCAGAAACAAGAAAATAAAACCTCATTTAACTGTTTATTCAACCCAAATAAATTTGGTTTCAGGGCCTGCCAAGACTTTATGGTGCCAGAGGCAAGGGGTTGAGAAGCCAGAAAAGTAAAGGAGGAAAGAGATTTGTAAAATGTGGGCAAGTGAGGAAGAAAATAGCTCACACGGCATGAGCTTCCTGCCTCCTCAGACCCTGTTTATGAAATCTGAGCTCCTGCACCCCCAGCACATGGAGCCAGGATACATAAGGGATGGAAAATGAGAAAACATCAAGCCATTTCCTGACTTCTCCAGTGTGTTCTCTCCTTTTACCAGTTGGGCCCCAGACTGGACAGGTGCGAACATTTCCTTCACACTGGGTCCCTTCTTCCCAAACCTTGTTTTTTGGCTTTCAGAGGTCTTTTTTAAGAGTTACTTAGAAGGTCATCTGTTTTAGGGTTGAACTACTCCATTTCCAAAATATTTCCTACTTAGAAGCAAGAGATAAGTGAGAGCATTATAGAAAACAAACTCTGGCTTCTATTCCTCCCACATGCTCTTCTGTCTACTCTCCTATGTGATAGGCAGGTCAAGGAGGTTATCTTTATTACACTAAGATTGGGGCATTAAATACTTGGTCAGTTCACTTGAACTGAACCCCTTGGCTTAGGTCTCACAGATTATTGATGACTTAGCCCAGGTCCTCCTCATTTCATTATATCCACTGATCTCTAGAAATTCTTATGAGAGAATGGGATTCCCTGTTTTCCTGAGAAGGGAGAAGAGTTGAGAGGGATAAGAGCTCTAAGAACAATGCTGCAAAAGAGGTGTTTGTCACATGTTGAGAGAAACATTTTGTCACCTTGAAGGACTTGTTTCCAGAGTTCAAAGCTTTTTTTTAAGAGTCACTATTCCAATTTTTAGTGGTTGAAGTTAAAAAAAAAATTAGTGTGGCCATCTTGGAGAAAGACTAGAACTGGGTGAGTTATTCAACCTCTCTATGCCTCAGAATAAGATGAGAATAAAGACAGTGCCTTCCAATTTTTTTCTGAGATTGGGGAAGATGGCTGTTGGTGGGAAGGCAGGCTACAAGATAGTGTGTGAGAGAGGGAATGAAAAGAGAGTGTGTGGACATGTGGGCAGTGTCTATTTGTGAGTGAGGGGCAATGATGTTCCAAGAGACTATTGGAGATTGTCGGCCCGGGATCCCCTGACTGGGCAGCCTCCACGGCTGCTGACATCTCTCCTAGAGTGACCAGTTCTGCCAAAGAGATGACACCATCTTGAAGGGGAGAGTGATCAGAAGCCTAGCCTTATCTTCAATTGGGAAGAACTTGGATACCTCTGGGAACCCTATAACCACAACATCCAGGAACCAGCTGTGAACCCACAGCATCAATACACAGATGCTGACAAGCCCTGAATCTTTTCATGGAAATGTCAGATATCACATAGAAAAAGATGGGGTCTGCTATCTTGGCTGGAGGGAGAAACTTGTGCAGCAGAATCTAGAGTTTCAGAGGAAGTCTGTGCCCCACAAAAATCTGTGGTCATTGGGGTCAGCATAGCCCATGAATGTGGAAGGGGGTAGACAGGGATGCTGGCATAAGGGAACTCTAGAAATCAACCCCCAGCTGGGCTGGGCACAGAAAGGCAACCTGACGATCTACAAGTATACTGACTGTGCAGTACCAGGGGAAAAAGACATACACAGAGACATGTGCAGAGTGGTGCGCAGTGCCAGGGGGAGCAGTCGTTAGTCCAAGCGCTTACTCTGGCTTTTTTTTTTCTCTTTTAATCCTTGCTTTTGATTACTAAGCCCAGTACATAGGATCTCCCAATTAAAAACACTCTCAGAGACTTTAGCTCAGTGGTCGGCATACTCAGTCAAGAGAGTGACAAACTGCAGCTTGTGAGCTCAAAAGCCACAGTTTTCTGACCACAGCTTTAGGGGAAAGTTGTTTTTGTGGAACCTGAGGATCAGAGTGGGGAGAAATGATCAGAAAACCAACTCTGGGGCAGTCCATTCCCCCAACCCAGTATTAAGTGTGGCAGGAAAAACAAAATCTAATTACTGGGTAGAGAGGACTTATAGCCTCAGATATCAACATAGAAACATTGCGACCCAGGGGTTGAATCACAGATTGACTCTTGTGTAAATACAACTAAAGACAGGCTGAGAAACAAAGAAATACTACCTGCTTGAAAACAGGATTGTGGCTTACAATACAGAGGAGTGATAGAATGCAGGGAACTGTACTATCCTGACTACCTGACAGGAAACAGGTGTGCCAAACAGAACAGTAGAGAAAGTGAATGACCTTCACTATTGCACACTTTTATTTTTTATCTTTTACTTGATTTTCCCTTTTTATTATATTTTTATTTTTAATTAGTATTTTTACTATTATATTACCTTTTTAAAAGTTTCATTTTATTTTTTTCTTTATTTTATTTTGGAATTAGTCTTCTACATTCTATCTCCATTTTTTACTTTAGCATCATTTTACTCTATCTCAACTTTACCTTTATGCCAATATTCTCTTCCTCACTTTTTCCCTTTTGTTGTCCTATTTCTCTTACTCTATACCTGCTTTAGATTTTCCCTATTCTTTCTTCTTACCCCCTTTAAAAATTCATACAACTTATATATCTTATTTCCACTCCCCTGCTCCAAGTCCATACACACTTCTCTCCTCTTTCTTCACTATTCAATTTTTTTCTCTCTTTCCTTTTCTATTTATTTTGTTGTGTTTTTTTTATGCTTTTTGTTTTATTTTGTTTCCTTTGACCTTTCTCTCTGTCCTATTATTGTTGTTTGTTTAATTATTGATTAGTTTGGTTTTTTAAATTTGTTTGTGTGATTGTTTCTCTTTTTTTGCTTCTGTTTTTCCTCTCCTTACTTGTTATTAGTTGTTGTTTGTATTTTGCATTCATCTTTGGGTGTTCATTGTTTACATTTATTTTGGATTTGTTGTTGTTCTATTGAAGTTTTCTCCCCATATAAATGGTTTTCCCCCCCTTATTTTTATTCTCTTTCTTTCTCTCCTATTTTTTCTCCTTTCTCAATATCATTTTTGCACTCTTTTTTTTATTCCCTAATTCTCTTTTCTCTGGTGGTCACCTTCATTTGGGGCTCTTAGTATAGTGAATACATTTGTATTCAGTGGTTTGTGTGTTGTGCCTTGCTGTGTTGTATTTTGTACCTTTAAGTCACAAAAGAGAGAGAGAGCTACATAACCAGACACCTAGAGAGAAGCTATCATGGGGAGACAAAGAAACAACCCAAATATGAAAAAAGTAGGCATCACCAGAAAAAGAAGTAAATGAAATAGAGGCAAGCAATATGTCAGAGAAAGAATTCAGAGAAATGGTCATAAGGTCATTGAAAAGGTTGAAAGACAAATTCAACAATATATATAAGAACCAAGAGGAAATGAAGAACAAAGAAGAAATAAAAAATGCCATCACTGCTATAAAGAACTCAATAGAAAGCACCAACAGTAGACTAGAAGAAGCAGAGGACCACATCAGTGAGCTAGAAGACAACATAGGAAAAAATTTCCAAGCAGAGCAGCATCTAGAAAAAAAACTAACAAAACAGGAGGAGAGCCTAATGGAACTTTGGGACAACATGAAATGAAACAATTTCTGCATAATAGGTGTGCTAGAAGAAGAGGAAACTGAGCAAGGACTAGAAAACCTATTTGAAGAAATAATGACAGAAAACTTCCCTAATAAATGGAAGAACAAACTCACACGAGTCTGAGAAGTTCACAGAGTTCCAAACAAAATGAACCCCAAAATACCAATGCCAAGGCACATTATAATTAAATTGGAAAACAACAAAAACAAAGTAAGAACCTTAAAAGTGGCCAGAGGCAGAAAGTTACCTGCAAAGAATCCCCCATCAGACTAGCAACTGATTTCTCAACAGAAACTCATTAGGCCAGAAGAAAATGGAATGAAATATACAAAGTTATGCAAGGGAAGGGCCAGAATTCAAGAATAATGTACCCAGCAAAGCTATCAGTCAAAATTGAGGGTGAAATCAGAAGTTTCACAGACAAAAAAGGACTAAGAGAGTTTATTACCACCAAACCAACAATGAAAGATATGCTAAAGGGTCTGCTGTAAAAAAAAGAAATAGGATGTAAAGAAGGAACATAGGCAAAAAGAATAAAAATGGTGACAAACAATTACCTATCAATAATAACTTTAAATGTAAATGGATTAAATGCCACAATCAAAAGACATAAGGTAGCTGAGTGAATAAGAAAATCTGATGCATATATCTGCTGTCAACAGGAAACCTACCTCAGAAAAAAGGACTCATACAATTGATGGTGAAGGGATGGAAAAAGGTTTTTCAGGCGAATGGAAATGAAAAAAAGCTGGGGTAGCAATATTTATATCTGACAAATTAGATCTCAAAGTGAAGGACATAACAAGAGATAAGAAAGGCCACTTAATAACACTAAAGGGAGCAATTCAACTAGAAGTTATAACTCTGGTAAACTTATATGCACCCAACATAGAAACACCCACGTACATAAAAAAACTTCTGCAGGATATCAAGGGAGAGATTGACAACAACACAGTCATAGTAGGGCACCTTTATACCCTACTAATATCACTGGACAAATCCTCTAAACAAAAAATCAGCAAAGAAAATTCAATCCTAAATGGTTCACTAGATCAGATGGTACTGACATCTTCAGAACATTTTGCCCCAAAGCCACAGAATATACATTTTTCTCAAGTGCACATGGGATATTTTTGAAGATAGACCACATATTGAGAACAGGCAAAGTCTCTTAAAATTCAAGAAAATAGAAATCACATCAAGCATCTTCTCAGATCACAATAGCATAAAATTAGGAATCAACTACAATAAACAATGATTAAAAAAATCAAACACCTGGAGGCTAAATAGCATGCTATTAAACAATGACTGGATTACCAAAGAGATCAAAGAAGAAATAAAAAACATTATGGAAACAAATGACAATGAAAACAAAATAATCCAAAATCTATAGGACATAGTGAAAGCAGTCTTGAGAGGGAAGTTCATAGCTCTATAGGCCTACCTCAAAAAACAAGAACCAATGGTAATAAATGATATAACCCTATAACTCAAAGAGTTATAAAGAGTGCAATAAGAAAAGCCCAGCATAAGCAGAAGGAAGGAAATAATAAAGATCAGAGTGGAGATAAATGATATAGAGACCAAAAAAACAAAAACAACAAACAAACAAACAATACAAAAGATCAACAAAACCAAGAGCTGGTTCTTTGAAAGGATAAATAAGATTGATGAACCTCTAGCAGGCTCAGCAAGGAGCAAAGAGAGAGGACCCAAATAAACAAAATAAAAAATGAAAGAGGTTAAGTAACAACTGATCTCACAGAAATACAAACGATTATGAAAAAAATAGTGTGAACAACTTTATTCCAACAAAATGAACAACCTAAATGAAAAGGGCAAGTTCCCAAAACTCAACAAAGAAGAATCATAAACCTGAATAGGCCAATAACTACTGAAGAAATTGAAGCAGTGATTAAATCTTCCAGCAAACAAAAGCCTTGATTCAGAGGGCTTCACAGGGGAGTTCTACCACTCATTCAAAGAACTAAAACCTATCTTCCTCAGACTATTCCAAAAAATTTAAGAGGGAGACATACTTCTAAGATCTTTCTATGAAGCTAGCATTACCCTAATCCCCAAACCAGATAAAGACACCACACACACAAAAAAGAGAACTACAGGCCAATATCCTTGATGAACATAGATGCTAAAATCCTCAAGAAAATTTTAGCAAATTAGATTCATCAATACATTAGAAAGATCATACACCCTGACCAAGTGGAATTTATTTTGGGGATGCAAGGATGGTACAATATCCACAAATCAATAAATGTGACACATCACATAAATAAACTGAGAGACAAAAGTCATATAATCATATCAATTGATGCAGAAAAGGCATTTGACAAAATCTAACACCTTTCTTGATTAAAAACTCTCAGCAAATTGGGAAGAGTGGGATCATACCTCAACATAATAAAAGCCCTATATTACATACCTACAGCCAACATCATACTAAATAGGCAAAAACTAAACTCATTTCCCCTAATAACAGGAAAAAGACAAGGATGTCCACTTTCACCACTCCTGTTCAATTTAGTACTAGAAGTACTAGTCATAGTGATCAGACAAGTAGAAGAAATAAAAGGCATCCAAATTAGAAAAGAAGAAGTAAAACTGTCCTTATTCACAGATGACATGATACTATACATGGAAAACCCCAAAGACTCCATCAAAAAACTACTAGACCTAATAAATGAATTTGGCAATGTAGTAGCATACAAAATTAACACCCAGAAATCTATGGCCTTTTTATACACCAATAATGAACTCACAGAAAGAGAAATGGAAAAAGAAAACACACACAATCATATTTACCATTGAACCAAAAGAATTAAGATACCTATGAATAAACTTAACTAAGAACGTAAAAGACTTGTACTTGGAAAACTATAGGACATTAAAAAAAAGAGATAGAGGAAGACATAAACAAATAGAAGAACATACCATGTTTATGGTTTGGTAGAATCAACATCATTAAAATGTCCATATACCTAAAGCAATCTATGGATTCAATACAATCCCTATTAAATACCAATGGCATATTTCAAAGTTCTAGAAACAACCTTTCCAAAAATTCATTTGGAATAAAAGAAAGACCCTGAATAGCCACAGCTATCCTGAGAAAGAAGACCAAAGTTGGAGGGATCACAATACCAGATATCAAGCTATATTACCAAGCCACAATTCTCAAAACTGCCTGGTACTGGCACATGAACAGACATATAGACCAATGAAACCAAATAGAGAACCCATAAATTGACCCAAGCCATTATACTCAATTAATATTTGACAAAAGAGGCAAGAGCATACAATGGAATCAATACAGTCTCTTTAATAAGTGGTGCTGGGAAATTTGGTCAGACACATGCAAAAAAAGTGAAACTAGACCACCAACTTACACCATACACAAAAACAAACTCAAAATGGCTACAGGACTTGAATGTGAGATGGAAACCCATAAAAATCCTACAAGACTCCATAGGCAGCAAAATTATATACATATTTTGTAGCAATATTTTTACGGACACAGATCCTAGGCCAAGAGAGACTAAGGAGAAAATAAATGGGTCTACATCAAAATAAAAAGCTTCTGCACAGCAAAAGAAACCATCAGCTAAACAACAAGAAAGCCCACTGTATGGCAGAACATATTTGTCAATGATATTTCTGATAAGGGTTTAATCTCCAAAATTTACAGAGAATTTATAAACTTAACAAAAGGAAAATAAATGATCCAATCAAAAAATGGACAAAGGATCTAAATAGACACTTTTCAAAAGAAGACATACCAAAGGCCGAGAGACATGTGAAAATATGCTCAAAGTCACTAATTACCCTAGAGATACAAATCAAAACAATAATGAGATACCATCTCACACCTGTCAGAATCGCTATCATCAACAAATCAACAAACAACAAGCGCTAGAGAGGATGTAGAGAAAAAGGAACCCTCATGCACTGCTGGTGGGAATGCATACTGGTGCAGCCACTGTAGAGAACAGTATGGAGTTTCCTCAAAATTTAAGAATGGAACTCCCACTTGATCCAGTAATCCCACTTCTAGGACTATATCCCAAGAAACCAGAAACACCAATCAGAAAATATATATGCACCCTATGTTCATAGCAGCACAACTTACAATAGCTAAGATTTGCAAACAGCCTAAGTGCCCATCAGCAGATGAGTGGATTAAAAAACTGTGGTACATCTATATAATGGAATACTATACCATTTGCAACAACATTGATGGAACTGAAGACCATTATGCTAAGCGAAATAAGCCAGTCAGTGAATGATAAATATCACATGATCTCACTCATATGTGGGATATAATGAACAACATAATTTGATGAACAAGAATAGATCCAGAGATAAATGGTAGAGGAGTGGGGGGCGTTAGAGAAACCAAAGAACTTATATACATGCTTATTAGTGTAACCAATGGACACAAACACTGGGGTAGTGGGGGCTTGCCTAGGGTGGGAATGACAGAGGTGTCAATTGGGGGAAAAGGAGACATATGTAAAACTGTAGAAATAAACAAACAAACAAACAAACAAACAAACAGTGCCTTCCACATAAGGTTGTTTTGAGGACTAAATTAATTAATATGGGTGAAGACCTTAGATCAGTGCCTAGTACCAAATAAATGGTTTATTTTATGAAAGAGGAAGCTGAAGAATAGGTCTTGTACTGGTGGCTTGACCAAGTCCTCATCTAATCATTTTTTTTTATTAACATTTTTTATTCTAGTAAGTTTTTACTACTCTAAAGATTACAGAATATATGGAATCTTTTAAAATTTAATATTATATCATAAACATTACCCACATCATTATAAATTCTCTGAAAATGTGCTATTAATGGTGATACAATACTCAACCAGTTTTCATATTCTATTTTTTAAATTTTTTCATTAATGTATTACATGTGTACATATCTTCCCATTGCCCTCCACCCCACTCCCATGCATGCCCTAACCCCCCAGTGTCTTGTGTCCATTGGTTATGCTTATATGCATGCACATAAGTCCTTCGTTTAATATCTTATTTACCCCACCTCTCGCTAACCTTCCCACTGTAATTTGACAGTCTGTTTGATGCTTTACTACCTCTGTATCTATCTTTTTGTTCATCAGTTTATAATGTTCTTTATTATCCATAAATGAGTGAGATCATGTGGTATTTTTCTTTCATTGACTGGCTTATTTCACTTAGCATAATGATCTCCAGTTCCATACAGGTTGCTGTAAATGGTAAGAATTCCTTCTTTTTTATGGTAGCATAGTATTCCATTGTGTTCATCTAACCATCTTTCCAACCCAGATTGCTTTTTCTGATAGAGTCACTGATTCTTTGTTTGACCTAACTTTTATTAAACTCCTGAACCTTCTCCTACCCAATCTGTGCACTTCTTCATAAAATCCAGTTTTAGCAAGAACCCTGCTAAGCAGTTTATCCAGAAACCTTGACTCTCAATCTGATAGGGTTACTCATTCTCCATATACTAGGTGATGTCTGATCCTGGTCAGTCTAATTCTGTTGGCTAGGGCTAGTCAAAATTCCCCATACTCATGATATTTCCTCCCAACAACAGCAGGATCCACCTTTTTTAAGTGCACATGGAACTTTTACAAATATAGACCATATTCGGCATCATTAAACAAGTTTTAATAAATTTAAATGATTAAAGTCATACAACGTTTATTTTCTGACCACAATAAAATTAATAACAAATAATAGGAACCTACAAAATTTCCAAATATTTGGAAAACGAAATAACACATTTCTGGGGCTGTAGATCAAAGAAGAAATTAAAAGGGAACTTAGAAAGTATTTTGAACTAAATAAAAGCAAAGCATATCAAACTTTGTGGGGGTATAATGAAATCACTACTTAGAGGGAGATTTATATGCTAATATGCATATATTAGAAGAAAGATTGCAAACATAAATTTCCATATTAAGAAACTAGATGCTATGTCAAACATATTTAATAAAAAACAGTGAAATATAATTTTTAAAAGGAGTACATAATGATAAAGAGAAAAACTCAATGAAAGAGAAAAATTATAGAGAAAATCAATGGAGCAAAAGTTTTTTAAGAAAATCAATAAAATTAATAACTGACAGTCCCAATTTACTTATATATCAAAAATTAGTATTAGGAATGAAGGAGGCTTGTCACTACTCCTGGGTCTTAAAGACATTTAAAGTATAATAATAATTTGAACAAATTTATCCCAACACATTTGACAGCTTTAATAAAATGGACAAATTCTTTGAAGAACACAACCTGAAAATCCCTATCTGTATGTTAAAGAAACAAAACCTAGAGTTATAAACTTTTCCACCATGGGAACAAACATCTCAGGGCCCAGATGGATTTACCACTGAATTTTACTAAACATTTAAGGAATAACTAACACAAATTCTATATAAGTTTTTCAAGAAAACTGAAGAGGGGGAAGCATTTTCCAATTCAATCCACAAGACCAGCATTGCTTTCATATGAACAATAGAAAAAGCAATTACAAAATTACAGACCAATAGGTAATATCTTCTGTTTTTTTATTTAATAAGTCTTTATAATTCAGATTATTACAATTCTTCCTCTTTTCCCCCCATATCTCCCCTCCACCCAGCTCCCACCCCTTTCTCTGCCTTACCTCCCCCCACCATTGTCCTCATCCATATGTGTATGATTTTTGTCCAGTCTCTCTCTGTACCCCCCTCAGCGCTTTCCCCCTGAGAATTGTCAGTCCACTTTCTTTCTATACTCCTGATTCTATTATATTCACCAGTTTATTCTGTTCATCAGATTTTTAATTCACTTGATTTTTAGATTCACTTGTCGATAGATATGTATTTGTTGTTCATAATTTTTATCTTTACCTTTTTCTTCTTCTTTCTCTTCTTAAAGAGTACCTTTCAGCATTTCATATAATAAATTGGTGCTGATGAACTCCTTTAGTTTTTTCTTATCTGTGAAGCTCTTTATCTGCCCTTCAATTCTGAATGATAGCTTTGCTGGGTAAAGTAATCTTGGTTGTAGGTTGTTGCTATTCATCACTTTGAATATTTCTTGCCACTTCCATCTGGCCTGCATAGTTTCTGTTGAGAAATCAGCTGACAATCGTATGGTATGGGTTCTCCCTTGTAGGCAATTAACTGTTTTTCTCTTGCTGCTTTTAATATTCTCTCTTTATCTTTTGCTCTTGGCATTTTATTATTATGTATCTTGGTGTGGTCTTCTTTGGATTCCTTCCATTTGGGATTCTGTGTGCTTCCTGGATTTGTAAGTCTATTTCTTTCACCAGGTGGAGGAAATTTTCTGTCATTATTTCTTCAAATAGGTTTTCAGTATCTTGCTCTCTCTCTTCTTCTGGCACTCCCATAATTCTGATGTTGGTATGCTTGAAGTTGTCTCAGAGGCTTCTTACATTATCTTTCAATTTTTGGATTCTTTTTTCTTTTTTCTTTTCCAGTTGAGTGTTTTCTGCTTCTTTGTATTTCAAATTTTTGACTTGACTCTTGCATTCTTCTAGTCTGCTGTTAGGTCTCTGTATAATATATTTTTTTTATTTCAGTCAGTGTATATTTAATTTCTAGTTGGTTCTTCTTCATATTTTCAAGGGTCTCACTAAATTTATTGATCTTTTCCAGGAAATTCTTGAAACACCTTATAACCATAGTTTTGAACTCTGTATCCAGTTGTTTGTTTTCTTCCATTTCTTTCGTTTGTGATCTGTTGCTTTGTCTCCACATTTTTGCTGCTTCCCTGAGTTGGTAGAGTAGCTTTGTGTGCTAGGGGTCCTATATGGTCCAGTAGCTCTGCCTCCCCAGTTATCTGAGGTGGACTCTCTTGGTGCATCTCTTTGTGGACTGTGTGTACAGCCTTGTTGTAGTTAAGTCTTGATTATTGTTGGTATCATTAGGGGAAATTGACCTCCAAGCCAACTGGTTGCAAGGATCAGCTGTGTCTATGTTGGGAAAACTTCTGTGCTGGAGTCAGCCTTATGATACAAGACTTGCAAGATTACAAAATCTTCTGTGTTCAGCTTAGATGGGGTGGAATCTCAGGACTTAGCAGACAGCCTTGGCTTCCGGTCAGCCCTGCCCTATGCAGAGGCCCCTGGGTCTCAATGTCCCTTGGTAATCGCTGCAGCCCTCTCGGTATGCACTCATGCTCGTGCACCTCCAGACCTCTGCCTTTCCAGTTCCCCTGAGTTTCCGTGCTTTCCGAGGACCCATATGAGTCTGGGTCCTCACGGTCTCACCTGAAACTGGGGTTGAGTGCAGTCAAAACTCGATTTCAGCACAGTTGGGAGGTTCTGTCTTCCTCCTGCTAGAGAAAGCCAGTGGCACAATCAGCAATCAGTGTGCACACTCATGCTTGCACACTCATGCTTGCGTACCTCCTGACTTCTGCCTTTCGTGGCTCCCCTAAGTTTCCATGGACTCCTCCCTTTTCATGACAGTCCAGACTCCCCCCATATGAGTCTCACCTGGAACTGAGGTTCAGTGCATTTAGGAGTTTCCATCTCCCTCCCACTAGAGGAAGCCAGCTAGGCACTCAATCACCCATCCTCTCTATGCACATGTCTCTGTACCTCAGCTTTTTGCAGCTCCTCTAAGTCTCCATGAGCCCCTTTCTTTCCTTCTAGTTGTAGAATTTACACTCAGCCGACTTTCCTGTGGTTCTGGATGATGTCTATTCTGTCTTTTAGCTATAGCTTTGAAATTGTTGTGCGAGGCAGCAGTTTAGGTATTCACCTATGCTGCCATCTTGGTTTCTCCTCAGTAATATCTTCTTAATACTCAAAGACTGATGCTTTCCTCATAAGATTAGGAACAAGGTGTATATGTCTCCTTTCAACATTCCTATTCAAATGGTATAGGAGGTGCAGTAAGGCAAGTAAATAACTCCAGATGGCAAACTCTTTATATTAAGAGTCAGGAGAGCTAATAAGTGCGTTTATAATAGCAACATTCAGAGAAGTTAGGTTGACTGAGATCCACAATTAGTGAGTGGTGGAACTGGAATTGTAATCTAGTTCTAGCTGACAGAGCCTCCACTGTTTGTGTTCTTAGTAGTCATGGCAGAAACTGTGGCATTCACATATGATGGCTAAGGAGGATGTGTGTGTTCCACTTGGTCCCTCCACAAAACAGTAGAGCCTCTGTCAGCCTGGCTTCTTGAGTGACTCCGTGGAATGTAAACTTTTGCATGGTAAGCCACAGATTCTGGGGCTGTTTGTGACTATACCATAATGTATCCTCTACTAATTGATACACCACTAACCTGCACTCTCTAGTGCCTTCCTTTTGCAAAGCCTGAGGGTATGTGTAACAGCTTTAGGATAGAGCAAAAGGGAGAAAGTTCTTGAGGGTCTTGAACCCCAGTCTTAGCAATATAGACACCATTGAGTAGGTGATTGGGACTTCCACACAGTATGACATCCTGGATTCAGTCTTTTTTTAAAAAAATTTTTATTGATTTTTAAAGAGAGGAAGGGAGAGATATAGAGAGTTAGAAACATCAATGAGATAGGAAGGGACATCAATCAGCTGCCTCCTGCACACCTCCCACTGGGGATGTGCCCACAACCAAGATACATGCCCTTGACTGGAACAGAATCTGGGACCCTTCAGTCCACAAGCCGACCTCTGTCCTCTGAGCCAAACAGGTTAGGGCTGGATTCAGTCTTTTAATACCACGTACCATAAAGGCAATCAGCGGCCTAGTTGCAAAGCTTTGCTGACTGTGTCTTTGCTCCCGTGGCTCTGTCTAGGAGCCATTTTCCTCGGTATTAAAAAGCTAAGTGTCTCACTAGCAGCCTCTCCAAAGGCTCAGCACTCTGGGCACCGAGAACATCCAGAGCCTTCCTGTTTGGGCCCTAGTGCCCTGGCTGGCTCCTGCACTGGCAGGCAATGTTTCCCTGTGCAGGTTGCAATGTTCTGTGGAAAATGAGAAGCAGAAATTGTTGTGATAAGCCCGGAGCTCGGGGTCCTCTGAGGAGCAGCCCTGGTGAGCTGGGTCACCTCATTTCATGAGGGCCAGCCCTAGGGGAGGCTCCATGGGCTTAATTAAAGCCAGCAGGAGCCTGTTTGAAGCAAGAAGAGCAAAAGAGTGAGGGCAGCAAAGATCATACTAAGCCACACCCAGCTCTCCCCGCTAGAAACCAAACTGGGGAGTCCCACAGGCTGGAACCCAGTCAAAATGAATGCACAGGATGAGTGAGGGGCAGCACAAGGGAATGGTGTGAGCACGGGTCAGGGAAGGCAGGGGTGGCGGGCAGGTGGGAAAGCAAGATGGGTGACTCAGGCAGGCGGAGGGGCTACAGGAAGTGGGGAGGTCACAGTTCTACTTGTGCAAACTATGTCCCAAGGCAGAGCTGTTGTGATTACCAGAATAACCAGCCTCAGTGTGGAGTTGAGGGGGGGGCGGGGCACAGGGATCCCAAACAAAAATGCTTGTCACAGGACTGGGGAGACATTTTAAAGCTGAACAATGCTATCATACCTCTTTTTGCAAGGTTTACTCTTATGCCACAGCCCCAAGCAAGCCTCTTTCTCCTGCATGGTGTGTGGGCAGCAGTGGCTTTGGCTGTCCCTGACCATAGCTGCCCTGGGCCACATCCGCAGACAGGGCAGGTGCGATGCCAATCTCACACCATGCTTTTGGGCTGGAGAGCATGGACTTTTTCCCTCCATACCTGTAAGTTTTGGGATTGCTTTTGTGAGAACTTGACTTCTAAATGAGCAGAAATGCTAAAGGGGTTAAATGAACATGACTTTGTACAATCTCAGAGCAATTTAGAGTTTTGCAAAGCCCCTTTACGTATCTTGTCTCATTTTCCCCCTGATTAACTATGAAGCCATTTGAGACGGAATTCTCATCTCCATGTCACAGAGGAGGGAACAGAGACCCAAGAAAAATTAAATGGCTCACCAGAGTCACAGGAATAGCCTTGGGAGCCTTCCCTACTGCTTCCCCTGGGAAAGTCTGGGTTTCTTGTTGTGTGTTTGTGTGTTTTCTGTCACATTGAGATATGACAAGATTTATCTTGTTTAAAAAGAATTTTTAAAATAGTCACACACACAAAAAAATAGGTCAATATTCTGTTGTTTTTATTGGGAAATAGAGACCAAAAGAGAGAAAATGATTTTCCAAATTTATCTTGAATAAAAGGCCACTGTGGGGCCAGAGCCATTTTCCGTTTCTGGACCCGTTCTCCTATTTATTTATTATTTACTTACTTACTTATTTTTTTATTTTTTTGATAGCAAAGGCGGAAGTTTATTAAAGAACTAGAGGCCTGATGCATGGAATTTGTGCAAGAGGCTCAGCCCTCACAGCCCTGGCTTTGTCCACAAGGTCGTCAGGACGGTCATCTGGAAGGTTGTCCAGACAGTTGTTCTGCTGTTCAGTCTCATTAGCATATTAGCTCTTTATTATACAGGACAAGTACAGACACCCATGTGGGGAGGGGAAAAAAGTCCCACAGAACACATTCCCATGTGGGGAGGGAGAAAGGATTCCCCAGTTCTCCCTTTTATCCACAATATGGTGCTGGGCCAGCACTATGCAGTGTGCCTTTCCTTTCTCCTAAGTCCAGGCCTCAGCTGGAATCTCAGAATTGAGGGCAGGAGGGAGCCTCAGTCCAGTCTGAGGAATGGGTTTACATTTGACCAAGGCCAAGGCCAGGCAGAAGTGACTCTTCCCACATGTCACAGTAAATTAGAGGCAGAAACAGGATGAACCCTGGGTCTCTAGGGCAGCCTTCTTCCACTTCACTGTGAGTCTGTTTCTTCCCCTGACCCTTGAATTGTCCTCCCCAAGCTGCCTCCTCCCAGGCCTGGCCCTGGAGAAATTCCTGACTCTTTCCTTAGGGACATCAGATTACCTCCCTGCTGGGCCTGAGACAGGCCCACCACTCAGAACCAGGTGAGCCCTCTTTCCAAACCACGGGGTCCTCAGTAGCAGGGTCTGTCCTGTCCACCCTGTCTTCCCCCAAACACTCCGTGCAAGGCAACATATTTAAGACTCTCTGTGCCCAAGAGAAAAAGGGTCTAATCTAATACAGAATAGAAAGTGGAGGAGAAGAAGAGAGGCATCCTTCTCCCAGCTCCCTAACCCTGGAAAACTTTTCATGGCTTCTCATCCGAGTGTCTTTAAGGCCCTTGACCACAGTGCTGACGCAGGTCCTGGGAACAAGCTCCCTGAGGGACTCCCAGCTCAGCCAGGGGAGGGCCCTGTGGACCTGCTCTCCTCCTGCCTTAGGTGTGTCTGACGCTCAACTCCAACCCACCGCAGGTGGCTCCTTCAGCTTCACAGTGCCTATACAGAGTGCTTAGAACAGTGCTTTGCACATGGCAGGTATTTGCTTACATTTTACTACATGTTAGTCTATTGTGTTACATTATCATAATATTTAATGACATATTTATATTATTTACATGAATGTGTAATGTTATGTATGATGAATATAGTATACTTATTGACACATTATTATAGTTATCATATTAAATTATAAAATGTTATATAGCAGAGGCCTGGTGCACAAAATTCGTGCATTGGGTGAGGGTGTCTCTCAGCCCAGCCTGCAGCCCCTCCAATCTGAGACCCCTTGAGGAATGTCATCCCTCTCACAATCAGGACTGCTGGCTCCCAAACACTCTAAACACTCCCTTGCCAGCCTGATCAATGCTTAACTGCTCCCCTGTTGGCCCAATTGCCTCCAACTGCCCTCCCCTACAGTCCTAATCTTACCTCCAATGGCCCTCCCTTGCTGGCCTGATCTCACTCCCAACTGCCCTCCCCTGTTGGCCTGATCTCACACCCAACTACCCTCCCCTGCCAGCCTGATTGCCCCTAACAGCCTTTGCCTTGGCCCTCACCACCATGGCTTTTTCCAGAAGGAAGTCAGATGTCCGGAAGATGGAGAGTCGACAGTCTAATTAGCATATTACTCTTTTATTGGTATAGACAGATTATATCAGATAGGATTGCTTAAATGTGGGGAGGGGGAGCCTTTTCCATCAGGAGAAAATGCTCTTGGCAGACAAAAATATATAATCCCTATATCTGGACTGATAGCCAGCCATATGCACTATACTGCCAAACCGGTCATTAAAAACTTGAACTGCACCAAAACCAGTTTGGCTCAGTGGATATAGCGTCAGCCTGCGGACTGAAAGGTCTCAGGTCCGATTCCCGTAAAGGGCATGTACCTTGGTTGTGGGCACATCCCCAGTAGGGGGTGTGCAGGAGGCAGCTGGTCGATGTTTCTGTCTCATCGATGTTTCTAACTCTCTCTCCCTCTCCCTTCCTCTTTGAAATAAATAAAAATATATTTTTTAAAAAAGAATGAAAACTCAATCCCAGATTTATCTCCTCAAAATGATTTTCTTGTGAGTTTCCAGTATCTTTAAAGAGTACCTAGAATGCTGGTTCTTATTAGTTTTCCTCTCCTGAGCTGATTTCCTAAGACTGAAATGTCCTAGCATCGCTGAAACTCCTGACATGCTGTGAAATTACTTAATGGTACCAACAGGATGCGGTGTCCTGGCCAAACCAAATAGCCGCCTGGTCTGCTGGTCAGGGCTGGCTGGAAACATGCACTCTACGAGTTCCGCAAGAGTTCTAGACGTGGGAAATGCCCATGAGTGTCTGAGGGCCGGAGAATGGTCAGTCCTGCATTCTGCTGCTCCTGTCTCCGCCTTCACGAGCCTCAGTTGATTCACCTGCAACGAAGTTGAGGGAGGGAGCTGGGATAATTATGCCTCACGACGGGGCTGTGAGAAACAATTAGAGAAATATTGCAAAGAGTCTGAATGAACAAATTCATCTGAAAAACCATTTGACTGGGTCTCTGGGGAACCACAAACAAACTTTTACAAGTTCACAGTTACTTAGCTCAGATCAGGTGATGATATTTTATTTCAGGAAAAAGAAAACACCATGTGCTAGCAGCCTTGCTCATGCGTGGGCCCAGTGTGGCCTTCGGGAGGAGGGAGGTGAGGGCTGCCCGGTTCAGCCCCGGGCTTGGGAGGAGCCATCACCCTTTCCGGCCATTCCCTAGCAGCATCTGTACCAACACCCTGGGTCCTGCCATCTCCTGCCCAGATGTTTGACTTTTCCGGACATCCCCTTCCATGGCATGCTGTTAGTTTTATGTCTTTTTCCTGGTTTTCATTTTCTCTGCTTTTGTCTCCTTTTAGAAAATTAACAGATGGAAATACCCCATAAAGGCTCAATATTGAGCTTTGACATGTAGTGGGAGCTGGCCAAAAGCCTCTGTCTTCTTTATCTCCCCATTTTCCAGACTATTCTTCAGGAATAAGAAGGTCATATGTCATATTTTATGGATATATTCTTTCCTTTCCCTTTTTTCCTCTCCTTTCTTCTCTCTCCTTTCTTCTCTCTCTCCCTATCTCCCTATCTCTCTCTCTCTCTCTCTCTCTCTCTCTCTCTCTCTCTCTCTCTCTCTCTCTGTCTCTCTCTCTGTCTCTCTCTGTCTCTCTCTCTCTGTCTCTCTCTCTTCCTCCCTCCCTCTCTCCCTCCCTTCCTTTTCTCTTTCTCTCCCTTTCTCATTTCTTCTCTCTTTCTTTGTAATGCTTTCCAAAGCTCTTAGCTCTGAGGATAAGGGAGTTACATGTAATCTGTGAGTAGCTTTATACCACTTCACTGGTGATGCTTTATCTCGAAGGTCCCACTGACTTCCCCACTCTAGGCCCAAAAGGCACACCTTTATGTCTTTGGGAAACCAAAGCAGCCTTCTGGGCCTCAGCTCCCACCTGGTGTAACTGCAGCTGTGAGGGTCTTTCTGGAGGGATGGAGATGAGCAAATCCACTCTCATCAGCCTCTCCTCTGCCTTCAAGGCGGGAGACCCAAAGCTGGGCTGGTTATGCAGTTAGTGCTGTATTATTTGGGCTCATCATGTAACTTCTCTGGGTGTCCGTTTATTCACAAATAAACAGGAGAAACTTGGACTAAATCACTGGATTTCAAAATTTTACTTCTTTTTGCAACAGTGAAATCCTTTCTCAAAATTTGGCACAGGACCCCAACTAAAAGTGAAGGCGGCGGATCAAAGTGAAGCTGGTGGAAGGTTGGGGAGAGGGCCCAGGGTGGGGCCCAATGGAAGAGATGTGCTCTCTGGTTCCTCCAGGGCTGGGACCCTATGCCATAGCCCCTGACTCCAGCTAAGGATGCAGGATAGGAGTCAGAAACCATCAGCACCACCTACTCTCCCTGTTGTCCCAGCACCTCTGCCTTCCTCCCATATTTCACCATACCTAGTTGCAAATAGGATCTTTTCATTATGGCAGGACATTGTGGAAAAATAGCCAGCCCACCCTCCTCCACAGCCCGCCATTGCCTTTTTCCCCAGCCTCCCACTTTCTGAGGCCCGGGCAGATGTGAAGGCTGACCTGAGACCTGGGAGAAGGCCTGGGGGGAGCTGGTGACCTCACAGGGGAGGAGATCAAAGGAGGCTGAGCTCATCTGACCCAGGCCGCAGAGTCAGGGCCAGGACAGCTGTGGGAACAGAGGGGGGGGGGGGGGCACCAGGCACTCCTCGGGAAAGAAGGAGGCTCCTGAGCCTTCCCCAGCTTCCAGGTGCTACCTTCTTTCCCTCCCAGTCGTTTTGGTGGTGGTCGGTTAGCAAGGGAGAGGGCCAGTAGAATTCCTGGCTGTTTTGTTTCTTTTAACTAATTCCTCATCCTGTACTTCTCTCCCACCTTCTCAGACTTTATAGGAATTTTCAGTTACTCAACACACCCTCTTTCCTGTCAGATCATATTTCATCTCTCACATTCCACCCAGGGCCTCGGTTAGCAGAGCCCAGCTGCCCCAGTTAACCTAGGTGAGATATTAAACCCCACCCGCCCCAGGAGTCACCCATCATCCTCCCCAAGCCACGAGCTCTCTCCCTGGTGAAACGGAGGTGATAACAGTTCTCATGGTATTTTCAATTAAAAATTCCTGAAATGTTTCCAACCTCAGCCAGCCAGAAACGAGGGTGATGGAGAACAAATGGTGACAAGGAGAGAAAGAGAGAGAAAAGAAGAGAGAGGGAGGGGGAGGCGGGTGGAGAAAGGATGGGGACAAATCTGTGTGGGGCCAGAAGTTAGTAAAGGAGTGGGGGAGAACCAAAGCCCTAAAACCAACGGAGAAAGAGGAGAGGTGGAGAAAAAGCCCGGATGAGGCTGCTCGTGTTGAACGGGAGGCCTGGGAGAGAAAGCAGAGCCTGCATGTGGAAAAACTGAAACAGTCCAAAGACAAAGTGCCCTGGCTTTGAGTCAAGTCAGCGTAACTAAGGTAGCTGGCACTTACTGGGCATTCTTTCGCCAAGTTGTATGCACTGTCCTTCATTATTCTTCTTTTATTTTTCTTTATCATTTTCTTTGTTACACTCACCAAAAATGTACCTGAGGCTATGGGGAAGGGAGCCGCAGAGATCTAAACATCTAAGGAAGGAGGGCGTGTTGTGTCCCGAAGTCGTGTTGGCTTTCCAGCAGTGCCAGAGGACTAAGCCCGGACCTGACCTCCAAGGCAGGCATTTGCCAAGTTTGTTTTGTTGAAACGGAGGTGGTCACCCGTCCTGTTGGGGAGGGAGATGCACAGGCAAAGATAAATAGGAGGGAGATGGAGAAGGGCCGTTATGTAACATTCCCAAACACACCACTTCAGAGTCGTCTGGAGGAGGAAATGAGAACCAGTCCTTTCAAAAGCAGAAGAGTAAACTCAAACCCCCCCAGGCACCCACTGCCACACAGTGCTGTGCAGAGGAGGGGGTTCAAGACCAACAGGGACCACAGCCACCAGGGGCTTCTTGTGTGATTCTCTTGAGGAAGAAGCTGCACAGAGAGAGTAGGGATCCTTCTTCAGTATCCCTCAGCCTAGACAGTGATGCTACCCACCACCTACTCTGTGCCAGTCAGAAACCCTGGTTTAGGCTACCTAGTCTCCCTCACCTCCATTGCTCTTCATCCTGACGTGGCTGGAAACCACTTCCTCCCTCCATCTCCTCTGTAATCACCTGGCTCAGACCCCATCCCTTCTCACCTGGTACTCCCCCCACAGCTCCCCACTCCCGCATCATCTCTTACACCTTCTAATCTCTGTCCACCTATAGCCAGAGTGATCCACACACGCAACTCTCGAGGCATTTGATTGCTGAGAACTTTCTTGTGGCTTCTCATTGACGTCAAATCAAGTTCAAAAAAATGACCACAGGCTGTCACATCTGCCGAATGAGTCCCTGAGCCTCTCCTGCCCACTCTGAGGCTCTTCTACCCTACACCACATGGAGCATGTGGCCTTCATTCCAGCCTGTGAACACACGAAATTCCTTTCTGTTGGGTTGTTGCCATCTTGACCTATACATCAGGGTCTCTCTTCTCCAGCTAAGGGAAGGGAAATCTCAAAGGCAGGGGCAATATAGTCTCCTGGCTTCCAGGGTCCTCTGCTGGTCTGTAGTTTCTGCCACCCCAGGAATTGAAGGATGTGCCAAGTGAGCTCATCAGTCGAGCAGGGGGTCTTGGAAATACCCGACAACTCTCACATCTTCCTTCTAATACCACCAT
This sequence comes from Lasiurus borealis, assembly GCA_004026805.1. Taxonomy (NCBI): domain Eukaryota; kingdom Metazoa; phylum Chordata; class Mammalia; order Chiroptera; family Vespertilionidae; genus Lasiurus; species Lasiurus borealis. The sequence goes on from PVJN01013552.1 coordinate 22,593, forward strand.
GTCTGTTCCCACTGACAGGCCACAGACTAACTCCAAATTAACCACAAGTGTCTGTTTGCCTGAAGGTTTAAGAGAACTTTCCCAAACTTTACCAACTGGGAGAAATGGTAGTTCTAACTAATCAAGCTCATTGGTCCCTTAGGCTGAAATGAGGGTCAGGGTAGAAAGCTTTCCATGTCTCTCTGAAGAGATGGTTCCCTACTCTTCCCCATGCACTGTCTCCCTGCACATTTGTGCCCAATTTGGGCCCCTCTTTGAACTCTATACACTCAAGGCTGTTATGGACTGAATGTTTGTGTCCACTTACCACCCCGAGTTCATATGTGGAAACCCTGCTCCTCAGTGCAATGGTATTAGGAGGTAATGAAGCTTAGAGGAGCTCCCATGATGGGAGCAGAGCCCCTGTAAGAAAAGGAAGAGACACCAGAGCTGCTTCTTCACACTTACCAAGGAAAGACCACATGAGGACTCGGTGAGAAGGTGGCTGTCTAACCCAGAAGAAGGTTCTCACAGACACTGAATCTGCCTGCACCTTGGTCTTGGATTCCAACCTCCAGGACTGGAAGAAATTCATGTCTGTTGTTTAAGCCACTCTGTCTGTAATATTTTCTATAGCAACCCGAGCTAAGACTAAAGCCCAGTCGCCATTCCTCAGGATACCCACACTTCTCAAAGGGAAACAGGAGTCTTATTTCTGCCCAGTGTGCCACGGCTCAGATGTTGGCAGATATAAATGAGGCATTCCTCTGCCCAGCTTGTCCCTGCTCAGAGGGCAGTGGGAAGGTCTGCCTTGAAGGCAGAATGACCGTGATCGCCTCATCTGCCCTTGGTTTTTTATCTCTGGGGGATGCCCGTCACTGATTTCTTGCTGAATCACCTAGGAGCATGCGTCACTGTGCAAATGAGCTTTTTTCCCCCTGAAGGTGCCACAGTCTAATCTAGGGAAAAGAAAAAAAAACTCCAATTTTTTTTTCTCTCTGTGATTGGATCTTATGAAGTAACTCTGACCTTTTTATGTTCCATGTAAACTTGTCTTCTTACTGAACTATGTCCATTGCAAAGAGCCATTGGCCTCCACCCCCAACCCTGCATTAACTGAGACTGCTTTTCTGCCCCATCCAGAATGGAGGGCACTACCTCCATACAGTTTCTGTCTGATGCCCCAGTTCTCCTGGAAACTGAAGGAGTTTGTCTTCACATTGGAGTATTCCTTCCTTCCCAGTCCCGTATCAAACTGGCTTCTGTTTGCCTTTCACTTTTCAGCTCAAACTTTCTCAGTAAGTTCATTCATTCATTCATTCATTCATTTGTTCATTTATTCATTCTACACTTATTGTGTACATGCCCTGGGCAAGGTGTTGAAGATACAATGATGAGCCAAAACAAACATATCCCTAATGGGGCTTAAGGTCTATGGTAGTAGAGAATCAAGTACTGTATTTTTCTGTGTATAAGATGCTGTTTTATTCTAAAATCGTTATACCAAAAATTGAGGGGCATCTTATACACAGGAATCAACTGAGGAGGGAGCCAGGTGGGTGCGTAGCTGCCCATACCTTGTCAAACAGGCTTTCTCCAATCACAAGTCTTATTGTTACTGATATGAGCTGATGCCAAAATGGGAGGTGGATGTGGAGAGTGTGCAGATGCAACAGGGACTGGAGCATTCTGAGCCCATAAAGATGTCAAAAAAAAATAAAAAGATAAATAGCAGTAAGTGATTGTTTTACTCTGCAAAATTCAAACTGAGTGTAATCAGCTATGCAGAAGAGCATGGAAATAGAGCTACAGAGAAGCAATTTGGACCCCCTTCCCACTGAGTGTATGAGGAGACAGTAGATAAAACAGGAGAAACAACTCCTTAAGGTGCCCAAACGTAGAAGGCCCTGAGAGGAAAACCAGAAAAATCTTTAAAATATTGATTTCTTAATTTTGGGTTGGAAAAGTGGGGGGTGTTTTATACAAGGGGGTGTCTTATAGAAGTAAGAGTGCCACTGTGATACGCTGTTGGGGGAATTGCACCTACTTAGGGAGGCTGGGAAAGCTGTTTAGGAAATGAGAGAAACACATGAGCATTCCAAGCAGAGCAACAACCTATGAAAAGGTTGCTCATCAGGAGAGAGCGAGAGCAAAGCACATACAGTATTAGGACCTGAAAGAAGGCTGAGGTGGCTGGCCAGAGAGTGAGGGCTGTTGCATTGACTGGGGGAGAGAGTGAAGGGCAGAATATCCAGAACTCTGTGGGATACCCTCTGGAGTTTGCCTGGAAACTGAGAGCAAAAAGACAATAATGTTTTAAATGTGGGATGGGAAATGGGAGTGTTGAAGGGTAGAGGAGAAGAGGTGAGGTGAGGCATAATATGTGGCATAATCAGGTTTTCCTTTCAGATCACTGTGGCTGTATGAAAGGACTGCAGGGCCTCTGTGGGTAAGGGTGGACCTGGCTGGGATATTACTATGGTGCAGACAAGAGACAGTGGTTTGAGTGGAGACAATGGCAGTGAAGACAGAGAGAAGTACAAAATTCTAGAAGACATATAGGAACAAAACCAAGAAGATTTGGTAAGGAATTAGTAATAGCAAAATAAGGGGGGTTAGGTAAGGAATTGGTAATAACAAAACCAATCGGATTTGGTAAGGAGTTGGTAATAGGAACTGAGAGGGATTAAGGATGACTCCTAGATTATTGCCTCCACCCTGGGGAGCTGGTTGTGGGAGAGCTGTTCTTTGAGATGGGTAGGGCTAAAATAGGACCTGTACAAACCTACCCAAAACTCAGTATCATTGTAATTCATCATTATTTGGGTGATTATGTGTTTATTGTATGAATTTCCTGGAAAATTATTAGCTCCATGAGGGTGGAACTTGAATTGGTCTTATTCACCCGGAAATCCTTGAGGCCTGACTTGTTGGCATTCAGCAAATGTTTGCTGAATAAATTAGTGACCATCTGCCTCTTTCGGTCTGCCCCTGGGAAATCACCACGTGAAACATTCACCATTTCTGTAGTCTCCATGCATCCCAAACAGAATTTGTTACTAACTTCATATGTTGGAGTTGAAAAGCACTGGGCTTGGAGTCAAAAGATCTGGGTTGAAGTCCCACTAGTTATGTGCTGTGCTAGCAAAAGGTCTATAGACGAGTCAGAAATAATCAGAAATACTTTCCCTCTGGGGTAGAGCAACCTGGAAGACAGGCCAGTCAGAATACAAACTCAGCAAACAAGATTGTCATTCTAAAGGTATTAGCTTTACCATGCCCTATAATGGCTCATTTTATTTTATTTTTTTTCATTTCATTTATTTCTTTTTTTATTTGTTAATGGTGGAAACCTAGAGGGACCTTAGAGTAGATCAGAGGTCTCCAGCATTGGGGCTACCCTGAAAGGAACTTTGATAGGAGTCATTTTTCTAAGGGACATTTGCCTCGCATCATTCTTTCCTTGGGAAGAAGTCATACATCAGAGCGTAGGGGGTGAGCACTGAGTCACATGGGGAGCACTGACCCAGTCTCAGGAGTTCTGGTTCTAGACCCAGCCTGCTGCCTTGTGATTATGGATAAGCAACAACCCCCACCCCAGCTGGGACCAAGTGTCTGCATATAGAAAATGAAGGCCTTTACTATCTTATTGCCTATTCACAGGGGAGAACTGGGTATTGGGGATGTTGTTGCAGAAGCAGAAAAGATGATAGCTTACAAGGCAAGGAATGTCAGAACTGACGGAATGAGGTTGTTGACTTAAGACACTAGGAGGCACAAGTTCAAATCTCCAGCTGCCTGAGTAACTTTTATCTGTTCATCAATAAGGCACCCCACCTGACCACAACCTAAAGTAGGCCCCTCACTATTTCCTATCACAGTCCCTTTTTTAAAAAAAGTAAACCATAAAAATTACACAATTTTAAGTTAAATATGGATGTGATTATATTTCAAATGCATCTCTGCCACTGCACTAAGTTCCATTAAAATTCCCTCTGTATGAACAAAATTTAACACAGTTTTTGCCAGGCATAGATTAAATGGAGAACTATTGAACTAATGAATGAACAAAGATGGATGGATAGATGGATGGATGGATGGATGGACGGACGGACGGATGAGAATGTGAGTGGGTGAGTATAGAAAACACAGTTCTCAAGCTTCAATATTCTCTATTGTTCTGGGACTTCTGCCATCTGGTTTTTGATGCATTCACTCCCCTCCCCAACCCTACTAGAGCCCAAACCATTTCCCTGTCCCCAGGAGAAAGACCCAGATCTCCTCAGCTTGCTTGCTGGACCTGGCACTGTGACTCTTTTTCCTTATTATATGGCTGCTGTTCTGACAGTCTTTGCTTTTATGATTAAAAGGGTTATAAATTAGCTCAATCCTAAAGATTACTTCAGGGGACCAACTGCCAACCAATTTCTGTCAAGACTTCTAAAACGTCTGTGGTTCTGACAACAGCAGCAGTTCCACTATTTTGTTCTTATTTGTCAGGCCAGTACTGAGCATGTCCCAAGCACTGTCATAACAGAGGTGTTCTTCTTACCTCCCTTCCACAGATGAGGGCCCTGAGAGGGATTTGCCGACAGTGAAGCAAATAGCAATGGGCCATGCTGACTTGGGATTTAGGCAGGCTGAGTACAGAAACTGTGCCCATAAACATTACGATAGATTTCCTCGTGTTCTAAAAGTGTGTTCTGTTAGTTGAGTTCAGCTCCAGCTGTGAGATTTCTATTATAGGGTTCATATTGGGTCTCCAAGTAATGCCCAATTGCAAAGTGGGCGGGTGTGGAGAGGCCGCTGTGTCCCAGGGAGAGGAAATATTTTGATTTTGGAGTGTCAATGGTGCATACAAGTTCTGCAGATGGTCCTCCAGGGGCTGTGATTTTGGGAAAAGCTCGAGTGTCCGCTCTGGATGCGATCGGCTCAGGGGGGAGGAGCAGGTGCCCAGTCCCTGAGTGCCCAAAGCATCAGCGGCTCCCATTCCTTGGTTTTCCCATAGAAGGCCTGATGCCAAAAAGCTGCCACAGCAAAGGTCAACTTTCTCATTGCATTTATTTCCATTTTAAACAATAAGGATTTATAAAGTCAAATTAGGGATTAAGTCCCAAAGTTTGCCAAACAGCAGACTGAACCACATGGAGGCTCAATGAGTATTTCATAAAGTACCATCTTACAGTAACAAAACAAACAAAAAAAATTAGAGCTTTTAACCCTTTTTGCAATAGCTTGGATGAAAATCAACTCTTCACCAAGCCTGGAACCAATATGCTTTGTTTCTTCTGTTTGTATCAATTTTAACAGCTGTTGCTTTGCTAGGATTAATTTGTCTCCGAGGGGTTTCAACACTATCCTCCCTGGTGTATTTTCAGAGCCCATAATGTCATGTAATCGGGACCATGTTATTTTTGTCTGAATCTCTGGGAGTGATGTAAGAGGAAAAAGGAAACTAGCTAACTCCCAACCATTTGACCAAAGGTTAAATTAGTCTTGGCCTTTCCCCAGCTGGACAGAATGCTGCTCAAACATGTATTCCACCCAGCAGAATGGAAGTCCTCTTCCTCTCTTCTTGAATTGTTGGCCTTAAGTTATCCTTCCCCATCATGTCCCCCCAAAATATGTCAATATTCTTGTCCCCTTCCCCACAGCCCCCATCTTCACAATGTTCCTTATGGATCATTAGCACTGAGGCAAAACGTGTAGAAAAGTCCTAAGAGGTGGAAATAGATGCTGACATGGGAACTAAAAACATATTTTTCTTGAAAAAGACTTTCAACCGCGAAGTGGCTGCAAGAACACACTGCTTTGCCTCTTGGCCTTGTCATCAGCACAGATACCCAGTATCACCAAGATCTCAGGAACACCCCAATGGCTCTGGTTGCAGATTCTTCTTGGCCAGCCAAAAACCCCTCCCAAGCTCAGTAGCTGGTAAGACACAGACATGTTGACTTTCACACCATCAAACTTTCACTTCCTGCAAGGATAGGAAACTCTCTTGGGGCCTATGAGTGAGTCGTAAAAACTCAACATCTCTCCATCGACACTATCAGTTTTGCATTTGAAGGAACTCTGGAACATGAGTTGTGTCTGTTAAATGATATACCAGGCCCAGTGAAGTATTTATGGTTTGTGTTTTTTTTTGGCATTTTTCTTCTGTCAACAGCAGAAATTCGTCCAGTGGCAAATGACAGCCTTCTTTCTGAGAAGCAGTGGGGACACTGGTAGAGGAGAACCAGCTAGAACTTTGGAGCTAGAAGAGCAGTGAAAGCAACAGCAAACATTTACTGAGGCTTCACCAAGTCCTCGCCTGCATTATTTCCTTTAGCCTATGCAACAGTTCCAGGAGGCAGGTACTTCCTGGTTGCCATTTTCAGAGAAGGAGATTGACACTTAGAGGCAGGAGGTGGGAGGATGTTCTGGAATTGTTGGGATCAATTTCTCCAGCCCATTTCTTCTTCCCTGAAATGGGAACAATAAGACCTGTCCTTTCTACAGACAAGGGTGATTATAAGACTTGAATGAGACACCGAGGTGAAAAAAAAAAGGCACTGAAAAGCAATATTCCATGTTCTTGTTATTTTTGTGGCTGAACCATAATGAGCACCAGGGACCCACTGCCTCACCAGCTTCTGTTTGTGGCCTGAGTCTTGCAATTAGTAGGACAGTGTATGGTGATAGAGGTTTATATGGATGGTGGTATTTCCAATCTTATTGGATAAAGAGTAAAAAGAAGTAAGAACAAGAGAACAGGAAAAGGATCTGAAAAAGCGAGAACAACCTATTGGCAAGGGGAGAGGAGATAAAACAAGAGTTGCAGTATCAGCCCCCAGGTCAGTTATTTTCCTCTCAGAGCCCAGTCTGAAGTCCCTGTGGGCAACTTCATCCAAGCAAATTCTGTCAAGTGCATCCTTCAAAGAGCTCTCGCATTTCACTTCTCTCCTTCCTCTCAGTCACAGTGGTGGTTCAGGTACCCATCACCACTCACCTGGACTTTGTCAAAGCTTTCTACCTGCTCCCCATGCCTCCAGTATCATCCCCATCCTCCATCCTGCTGTCAGAAATCTTACCCTTCAAAGACTACTCCTTCTCTTGAAGGATAATATCTGAATTTTGAGCATCATTTACCACTCTTCACTACCCCAGCCCTACTAACACCTATAGCCTCAGGTGAACCACATCTTACAATCTAGTATTCCAGCCACACACCAGTGGCCATTGTTTACACTTGATTTTTCATCTTTCAACTTCTGTGCTTTTAATGTTTGGGAAGCAGGGAAGTTGTCCTTCCCATCTTTACCTCTGAATCCTGCAAAGTCCAGCTCATGACTTGTCCATGTATATGTTTTTATTGATTTCTTTTAGAGAGAGAGGAAAGGAGACAGAGAGAAACATCAATTGCCTGATTCTTGCACACCCTCTATTAGGGATTGAGCCCAAAACCAGAGCATATGCCCTGCCCAGAAATTGAACCTCTCAGTGCATGAGATGATACTCAACGAACTGAGCCACACTGGCCAGGGCTTTTTCTGTATATATTTTTAAATTATCCAATAGTATTTTAATTACTTAATGCCTGTCATTCTCCCTCAGGGTTTCTAAGCAGTATGAACTGCATTAGCCTCTATAAATCTTCAACCTTGGTGCCTGGTATACAGAAGACACTTGACAGAGGCTGTGTGAAAGGATGAATGAGTCTCTATTCTCGGATTGGGCTTGTATGCAAGATGGCTCTTCCTTTTTCCCCTGCTCAGTTCATTGACTGTGTTTTCCTAAAATTTTTCATGAATTTTCCAATGACTCTAGAGATTGCACTCATGCCCATGAGGTGATATGGTGACTCCTGATTCTTCTTGAGTTAGGGCAGTGGGTGGTATGTAAAATATCTTAAAGAAAGCAAGCAAAAAATTAAAAAAAAAACAACTTTTTTTTTAAGTTAAAGTTTTCATCAAACAAAGCATTTTCCTGTAGCATCTTGGGAAAGATGTTGGTTTCATGCAAGGTTTGCACAAGATCTCTACCAGCAAATTAATCCAAGGACATAAATCCTCACACCTCCTTTATTTTGCTGGCCTCATTGGTTTAACGAAAAGGGTTGGAATGGTGTTGACAACACCGTGTTATCCAATGGAGCAAGATTCAGATCTATTTTTTCCTCAAAAAAGAAACAATATAAACTCTGCAAGTAGAGGCATATTTCTTTTTTTACGATTATTTTTTTCATGAAAACCTATTGCAGTTCAGTAGGTTAACCACAGCTATTCTGGAAATACACTGTATTAGATGTGCAGCCCAAAGCCGAAATGTCACAGACATTTTAATTGTTCTAGTTGACTAATTGATTATGTACATACATGCATATTCTGTTTTGAATTTGCCCCATCAACCAGCATACATAATAACCTTAAAGTAGAAACAGATTTAACTTTTAATTTTTACTAGTCTGATTACAAATGAGAATTAAATCGTGTGGTTAAAAGTAACAGCAACCACTTCAGCCAAGTTACAATGAATAACTTCCACAGAAAGTCTCTCGTTAGGAACATTTCTTGGGCTTAGCCAGAGTTCTAGATGAAACCAATTACTTTCTGGGAAGTTGTTATATTGGGAATGGTGATCTGGCTTGGTGGTTCTCAAACTTGAACTCAAGGATCAGTGTAGGGCAGGTGGCATAGGGATCTCAAAAGGAGAATTTCAAAAGTGCTCTTCCCAGACCTCCTCCAGCTAGATACTGACTTGGTGTGTCTGGGGCAGGAGATCTGGAAAAGTGTACTCTGAGACAGCCCTCCAACTAATTTTGATGCAAAGATGGATTCGGGGTCCACCCCTACTCCACCCCTCACCTTGCACGGGTGTAATTTAGGGTAGTATCTTTGTAATTCTTTAAGTGGAAGCTCTGTGCAGGGACCAAAAATGCATGTGACAATGCCTGCCTGTTGGTGTTCTATGACAAGAGCAACATATTAAATAAAAAATGTGTTTGCCACTCAGAGACCAAGACTGTGGTGTTCGTGGGCAGTCAACAGCCTCTTCATATGTAAGTGATTTGTCACAGATTACTTGGAGTTATTCTATTGTGCAAGAGCAGTGGAATGGCCTAAGTAAAACCAGTCCTTGGCAGTCTCTGCTCTCACGAATCCTGAGGTTTTTCTCAGATCAGGGTGGGAAGGACTGAGGCTTTCAAACTAGACCGTCCTTTTCATCTGGTACAGATCTGGCCCCAGCCTCTAAATGCAAGGGCCTTTTCCACGAGGTCAGCAGAAACCAGATACCTCCGTCTGTTCTCTAAGCTGTAGATCAGAGGCCTGACTGATGGATAAACTCGCTGGGGAAGCTTCTCAAGAGTGAATGGGAGTGCAATTACCTTAGAACTCCCAGTGATGGCTGGACCCTTTATTTTTGGAAGCTGGCTCAGGCAGAATCATAGCAAGTTATTGGAAGATGGCTCATGTCCAAGGCAGCAGGTGACCACTGGACATCAAATTGTTTCCTTTAATATAAATCATTATTCATTTTAGACTTCCCTCTTTGTCATCAGATATGTGTCATAGATTTCTAAGAGTATGTTAAGCATTTAAGTCTTGTCCACAAAACTAGTGGAGAAAAGTAGTTTTACAAAAGCCATTCTCACTGAATGTACTATTCCCATCTAGACAAAGAATGTAATTTAAGTTTGGAAAAAGTAGCTAAGTTCCTCATCTTCATTTTTCTTTTAGGTATAAGTTGGAATCAATAGCTAGAGATTTGTATTTCTGCTTTTTGTTGTTGTTGTTGTCGTTGCTGCTGGATTTCTTGTTATAAATTTCTCCAAAAGAAAAACCATCAACTGTGTAATAACAGACAAAACTGCTGCTATTGAAAAGTGGCATATTAAGTGGCATGAATCCAAGCATTCAGGAGATAACTTCATAACTTCACCTAATATTCAATGTTCCAATCTTAATCCAGATATTTGCTGTACCTGGAATTGCATGAAGATGAATACTGGAATCGTTGCTTTTTCCAGGTGAAGTGAGCGTTAGCCAAATCCTGTGTTTGCAGATCAGGCACCAATACCCAGAAGGTCTGGACCCTGTGACATGCCATGGAGATGGCAGTGGTTGGGCTGGCTCTGCAAAGTGGTCATGATGACACACCCATCCTTTCCAGTCACAGAACCAGGGATCCGTGACCAGAGGAAACAACTCTGCCTTTTACATGCATTTCCTTAATCCTGACAATTAGCTCTGCCAGTACATATTCCTGTTTTCAGGGTCTTCTATTTCTCCCCAAATCAGCAACTTCAAAAGTAGCCATTTCCCTGCTCCATGTTCAAGGCCAGCACATGCTCCATCTTTCTCTTGGGCAAATCGTCAAGAAGAGCAAATTGTCAACTTGTCTGTCAGATCAGACCAGATCCTTTTGTAGCAGAGAGCAGCTCGTGGTCTATTGCTTCTCTCTGAGGAGACCCCATTGGCTGCCACCCAAAGCAGCCATAGCAATGCGGTCAATGTCTTCCTCACTTCTTCTTCCTTCCTCCCTGCTTCCTCTTTTCCTTGATCTTCTTCCCTCCCTCCCTCTCTTCCTTCCTTCTTTCCTTCGTCCTTCCTTTCTTTCTTCCCTTCCTCCCTCTCTTTCTTACTTTTCTTTTTTTTTTTAATATATTTTATTGATTTTTACAGAGAGGAAGGGAGAGTGATAGGGAGTTAGAAACATCTATGAGAGAGAAACATCGATCGGCTGTCTCCTGCACACCTCCTACTGGGGATGTGCCCACAACCAAGGACATGTCGTTGAACAGAATCAAACCTGGGGCCTTTCAGTCTGCAGGCCAACGCTCTATCTACTGAGCCAAACCTTTCTTCCTTCCTTCCTTCTCTTTCCCTCTTACTTTCTTATAACTTACCCCCATCCCACATATCTGAAGCCTAAGATCTATTGAATGAGCCCCATATCACACATTAGTAGCTGGAGGCTTCCCTCACAATCCCCTTCATTCACCTCATCATGACTACATTTGCAATGGAGTCTATCACCAAAGGACTCCTTGCCACCCAAGTTTCCTTTCTGGGGATGTTGCAATTCTTGCTGTTAATCTGGTAAGGGTTCTGCTAATGGTGTAGATCCTCCTTCCTTAAGGAACTGAGATTCTTTCAGTGATTGCATAAGCCCAGTTTTTCCTCAAGATCATCAGTACTGTATTCTTTCCTTTTCTTACTTAGCAATTTACCTGTGATGACTGCTCTAAGAGTAGACATTATCCTGGTACTGGGGTTCAAGTCATGACAACAATATGTGGGTTTCCTCTCAGCCCCAAAGAGAATTCATTTCATGAACAAGCTTTTAACTACTAATTTTTGTTGGTAGCACTCGCTGGGTAGTATCATAAATTTATCCATTTCTGATCATGGATTTTTTTGGGGAGCATACAAAGAAACATCCCTTGACATCCACTGGCCTCATCGATAAGGAGCTCTGAAGTTGGGGGAAAGATGCTGAAAGCAAATCCTGTGTACCCTTGAGTGCACTCGGCCATTGATACAAACCTGCAGGTGCTGCAACATGAAGACATGCCAGGAACAGTCCCCCAGTTGCATCTGAAAGATGGTAGGTCCGCATCAGAATAACAACACTCAGATGCTCTCGTGAGAATTCAGTCACCAACGTTCTCTAGGAGGCAGTGGGAACCTGGAGGCTGGCTGGGCTGAGGTGCTCACACTCAATCCATCACCTTCAAAGCAGTATCCTGGGTAGGAGCTCTTCCAGGGGGGCTCCACTGGGCAAAAGGGTGTTCCATTTGCATTTCTTTGTTGCGCTGTTTGCATTTTGCACTTTACCACCTGTCCACCCAAAGGTAGAAGTTCATTAAAATATTCTCCTGTGCAGGCCTTCCCAGGAGATAGTGTTTCTCTTTTCCCACAGGACAGCCATCCCAGGCCCAGACCTTACCTCAGGAAAGCTCAGGCAGCCCATTTTTTTTCAAGAAAAAGGAACTTTCCACTCAGAAGCTTCTCCTTTGTTGAATCTCTCTGGCCTTAGTTTCCTTATCTGTGGGATAACGTTGGGATAAATGTGGACCCTCTCAACTCCAACATGGGATGGATTTTGCTGACCCATTGTAGGAAAGAAAGTAATGATAGTAAAAGCTACATTGCTGATCTTTCCACATGCCAGGCACTAAGTATTCACATGTACTGGCCATCTGTCTTCAACACAACTGCCCTTGACAAGTACTACTGGCATGTTTATATCAAGGATAAAGAAAGTAAGACAAGGGTCGTTAGAGGACTCAGTTAAGCTCACACAGAGTAAGATGTGGAGCCTGGGTACCCACCCAGACAGTCTGGAAATTTCAGACTAGAAATTTCAACCACATCCTATATTGAGATAAATTATTACATATATGTTACATGTTTATTTATTTAACTTCACCATGTGACATGTGAACCATTCTTATAAAAATCGAAATTTTCATTGTGAGTCTGCACTGCTGTGATTACTAGTAAAAGATAGGACCTTTTCATATGCTAACTAAATTTGTGTTTTATATTCATTCTTCAGTGAATTACCTATTCATCTTATTTGTCCAGTGTTCTATTGGCTTGTCATTTTCTTATTGATTTCTAGGAGCTTTTTATATATTCTGGATATTGATCATTTATGTTATATACATGGCAAATATTTTCACCTAATCTGTTGGGTGCATGCTTTTAAAAAATCTCACTTATTGAATACTATTATCTTGACATGCATTAGAAATAATCCTTGTAGCAAAACTTTGTGATACTCTCTTCTTTAGTTTTATAGCAGAGCAACATGTGATACAGAGGATAAGCATCTTGCTCCAAGTCACACACAAATAGCAGAGCCAGGATGGAAGGCTGTCTATCTGCTTCAGATCCAGTCTTACTATCACTCTTAACTCCATCTATTCTAACAGACCCACTTGACAAAATGCAAGGACTATTTTTTTAAACATCATGTCCTTATCATAGACAATGACTATAAACTCTTTAATTCAGCTATTAAGCTTTCCTGTTTCTATTCATGTCATTTGGTGTGACAATATGCAAGATCTGGGAAGTAAAAATTTAATCACTAACCCCTTAAAGCTGGAACCAAGTTCTGTTCATGGTGCAACTCCAGAGCCTGAGGGGGGTGTTGGGAATCAACAAAGTGGAAGGTGCTGTATCCAGCAGGCAGAGTTCTCCTGGCCTGGTGTTGCTGCCTGTGGGAGGATTTGTGCTCTCCGCTATCTATGGGGATGTCTTTCCACGAATGCATCTTGCCCCAGACCCTGTGCTGAGAGCTGTGTGAGTAGATAATGTCCCAAGCGAGTTCTTTCTTCCTGACCATTCCCGACTCCTCCTGGATTCCAGCAGAGCAGATTTCAGCCCACCTGCCAGCCTGGATGAAAGTCAGGATCTTAAGGTCACAGAGCAAAGGAGAGACGAACCTTGTATTGAGCTCCTCTTGCGGAGCATGGCCCACCTGCATCTTTGCAAGATCCATTTAGCATTTCAGAGGGGAGCAGAGTGGCCCTTTCTATTTGCTGCCATGGCTTTCTAGTCACCATCCTCTCCCTTCCCAGCAGCACTTCACTGCTTTGTTACACACACTCAGAATATACCCCTGGTTAATAGACAGATATTTTCCCCTTGAGGTTGATTTCAGGTACGTGGGTTTTTTCTTGCTTGTACCTGGGCTTTTTTCCTTTAGAAGCTACTGTCTGGAGGGCATCAGTATGGTGTTAGGAAAAATTCCAGACTTTGGACATGACTGAATCTTCCAGCTCTGTGCCCCAGGCAAGTAAGTGAGTAAAAATGCCAGTGTGCTACATATCAAGTCATAATTCTCTCCATCTCTGATCCCTGCCCTATATCTGCCCTTCTAAAATCCTTTTTGGAAGAAGGGAAGGTATTTAAAAAACTCAAATGACACCTTTCCTATAAAATTTCCCCAGACTAGTCCCAGACCCTGTTCCCCTGTCAAAATTGATCACTTCCTTCTTCTGCCTTCCCATTGTAGCTTTTCTTCTTCTGAGTACAGCGCTTGTGATATTAGAGTGACTTATTTATCTCCTCATCTCCCACATTAAAGGTAAGCTCCCGAACACCGACACGTCTCACCCATTAGGTATTCCAGGCGTGGGGTGATCATCCCACTGAAAGTATGAAGGGGAGTGGGCCAGGCTCCAGGGAGAGGGAGTTGATACCAGAGAGCAGAGAGAGAGAACAATATCAAATGGGTGAGCTGGGGTTGGAGGAGGAGATGAGTGGAAGGGAGAGATGTATGTTGGGGCAGAGGTTGGGGTTTGGGGTCCCATCACCTGGACAGCGGCTCTACCCAAAGGCTGGAAGAAGATCAGACTTCAGTTCTGCACTGCCACTTCTGATACCTCTCAAATCTCAGTGCCATCATGTATGGGCTCCTGGTGCCTCCCGCTCAGGAAGGGCTGAGGTTGAAAGGAACGATGGAATGTGAAGACACTGCGTCAATGAGGCACTAGCATGTGGAGGGGAAGCTGGCCCCCAGCGTCTACAGTCAGCATACAACAGGGACCAGGACAAACCAGGTGCCTGGACTACTGGTCAAGGGCCCTCCCACCACAGGGGGCCACCCCATGGGAGCCCTAGAAGGAGGAACATGGATTTTAAGTAACGCAAATGAATTCTTCCTAAGATCACACACAAAGCCCAGACCCATGGCCAGCTCCGAGGCCAGCCAATTGGATGTGAGAAACAGGAAACAACCAAGCGATGAAGTAAACTGATCCAAGTGTTGAAAAGATAATTTGTCCAAAACCAAGCCCATAGTGACGCTTCGCTGTTATTTATTAGCTAAGGGCAGGGGTATGTGGATCGATTGTTACTAGACGGTCTTTAAGACCATTACTGACTCAAGTATCAGAACGAAGGCTCTTGACTCTCTTGAATTTCCAGCTCCTTTTCTGGGAAGGTTTTCTTCGGTATGGAAACTTTAGGGAGCAGTCCCCTATGTTTAAATGTTTGATGCCACAAAGGCCAGAGAGAGGAAGGGAAGATGCAACACCCATGGTGAAGTTCACACCTTCCCAGGGGGCAGGAGGACATTTTTTTTATTTTGCCCGGGCGTCCCACAGTCATTCATCCAACGATCCTGATGTCACTGCCAGAGGGTTCACTCTTGAGTGCAGGACTCATTCCCAACACAGAGTCATGCCAAGGGGAGAAATCGGCTGTGCTCTCGAGAGGGGAGAAGAGAGGCTCTGAGGGTGGACACACCACAGCTCTCTAGTCCCGGAGAACAGTGCCTTCAGAAAGACAGTGACAACAGCAAACACAGACTGAGACCTGGGCACACCAGGCAGAAAGCTGAGGACACTGAGCCCCAGAGCTGCTGCCCAAACACTCGGCCCCTAAACCTCCATCCCCTCATCTGCAGGAGGAGGAGGAAACTCTCACTCCCAAATACCATCTTGAGAGGAGCTGCACCACCATCACGGGGCCACACGCTGAAGTTGTCAATGGCCTCTTTGATACCTGGAAACTGCTGTTGGCTCTGCTTCTGATAAAGCATGGAAGGTATCGTCCAACATCTAACTACTCTCTTGTTGGCTTTTGAGTTCTGAACCCATTGTATACAATTAACTATTCAAAAATAACTAAAATAATTAACATTTTTAAGTAAGGGGTACCCACAAACACAGTTTCCCAGTCCAATTGAATAAAAATATCCAGACAAGAAATGAGGCAGTGTTTTAACCAATTACCTAACATGACTGGTGCTGGGTTCAAGGACTCCTGCCTGCACTTGAGGACGACATTTCCCTCCCCACAAAGGACCCCTGTTGTACAGATCAGAAAACTGACCTCTGAGGGGGCCAAGGCACACCCTCCCATAAGAACAGAACAGCTGGTAGAATCTGTGTTTCCAGTGCCCAAGTCTCCAAAACATGAGACCCTCTTCTTCCCACTGGGGGCTCCCAGAATCCTCCCCTCTCAGCACTACGAGAAAGGATCTCCTTGTCCCAGGCCCCTTGCCCTTCAAACCCTTCTTTCTGCTCGCTAACCTGGAAACCTGGGTGATGATGTGTTTAGTGGGTACTAATGGGTTCATTGCCTCTGTTAAAAGATACTGCTTGAACCCTTCTGGAAACATTGGCAATTAATGGCTGTGTTTTGCTCCACTAAGTTCATATGGGGGATTCACTACAACAATTTCCCCAGAATGCTAGCTACCCCAGGAGGCAGAGGAGAAAGAGCTCTGCGTTCAGTCCCCGGCCGTGGGTTGAAATGTTTACTGTGTGGAAGTCATTTCTCTTTTTGCCTCCTACATCTGTAAAAGAAGGACATTTGGCCAAAACCGGTCAAATGGCTCAGTGGATAGAGCATTGGCCTGCGGACTAAAGGGTCCCAGGTTTGATTCTGGTCAAGGGCATGTATCCTGGTTGGGGGCACATCCCTAATAGGGGGCGTGCAGGAGGTGGCTGATCAATGTCTCTCTCTCATCGATGTTTCTAACTCTCTATTCCTCTCCCTTCCTCTCTGTAAAAAATCAATAAAATATATCTTTTAAAAATAATAAGGACATTTGACACAATAATCTTAAAGGAACCATTTAACTCTTATAAATCTATTCCATAACCCCTATCTGAATCTTTCCTTTCTGTTTACCAATCTATGTTTCCAATGACAGGCTCTGGAAGATTCAATAGTCCTTTTGAAAAAGAGGTCTCGGCAACACAGGTATTTCTTAGCTCAGAGCCCCAGTAGCCATTTCAGGATCAGGCAGGCAGACCAGGGAGCCACTCCATGCAAATGTCAGTCTTGATCACAAGAAAGAAGATCTTGGGATTCACTACAAGACACTGAAGCCAAACAAGAGTTAAAGATGGAAGTGAGCTGAGAGAACTGAAGAAGGCAAGGCCCAGGACATACGTGTGTGTGCAGACATGCCTGCTCGCCACGGTTTCCGCTCTTGCTGCAGGCGGGTGAGTCTGAGAAAGGGATGGTCCAGAAGAGATGCCCTATTTTTCATTCCCTGGCAGGACCCCTGGACCAGATGGTATGCGGAGCCTTAACCTAAGGCTTTCCTCCCACTAAAAGGCAAGTCAGTGTTCCCAAGGAAGGCACACACCCTGCGTGTCTACAAACTTATCAGATCTTTTCATGAACAGGTGTTTTTTTTATTATTATTACTGTGATAAAAGACACAAAACATATAATGTGCCATTTTCACCATTTTTAAGTGACAAGTTTTGTGGCATTGAGTGCATTCCTTATTGTGCAACCATCACCACCACTGTCCCCATAACTTCTTGTCTCCCCAACTGAAGCTTCCTCGTTCCCCCCACCCCACCCTTGGCCACCACCATCCTACTCCCTGTCTCTATGGATTTGACTGTTCTAAGCACCACAGGTAAGTGAAATGGTGCAATGCATTCCTTTCATGCCTGGCTTATTTCACTTTACGTAATGGCATCACAGGTTCAACCATGTGCTGTCATGTGACTAAAAAGGGATGTGTCTATACTGCCTTTAATTGATTTCTTCATCCACTGATGGACACCTGCATTGCTTCCATCTTTATTGTGAATAACACCTCTGTGAACATGGGTGTGTAAATATCTGTGCCAATTCCTTCTGTGACTGGGTTTGGATAGGGGTGGGCAGGCCACATGTGCCAGGCTGAAGCATTGCAGGCCGACTCCATATTTCAGGGATTTTTCATAGCCTTCCCCTGCAGTGAGTGAGTCCTCTGGCCTCCCCACCGTCCCGGGGCAGCCACTGTGTCGGACACCCCCAGGCTTTCCTTTCCGAGTTGGGAGGGCCTGGCCCAGTGCGTTTAGTGGCTCCGTGGAACGTTTTCTCACAAGCATGGACCTTCCTGCCTCCTCAGCTGAGGACACGGATGTGTGACTCAAACTCACGTATGAGCACATCTCCCGAAATCTCAATGACCTTCAAAATAGGAAAGAATTTAATTGCAGGGTACGGGAACCTTTCTCCTAGAGTAGGGCTTGAAAGGTTACCAAAACATTTCTGAACAATGTGTTGAAGAGACAAGACTAAAACTGTGGTTTAGTTTCCTGAAAAGAATTCCTGACAAGCTATTTATTACAGAGCCCTTGATATCAGTGAGGGTAAGTGGAAAAAAAAAAAGACAAGTGTTTCCAATATGTGCCTGGCTTGGCGCATTAAATTATTTGTTATCTTTGAGATGGAAAAGGGAAAAAAAGCCAAATCAGAATCCTGGGTCATCATGCCCTGAGCCAAGCCCTTGAGACTGAGTTTACAGAGTGATTTTACTTTCCCTAGGTTTTTTGAGGTTGTTGAGTCTTCTTGTGGGCAAGCTTTGTAACTAGTTTGTAGGAATAGCAGTTACTTTTTTATTACTTTTCCATCCTCACCCAAGGGTATTTTTTCTTCCCCACTGATTTTTAGAGAGAGTGAAAAGGAGGGGGAGAGAGGGCCAGGGTAGGAGGGGGGGGGGGAGAGAGAGACAGAGAGAGAGAGAGAGAGAGAGAAACATGGATGTGAGAGAGACACATTGGTTGCCTCTTGCACTTTCCCTGACCACGGCAGAGGATTGTACTTACAACCCAGGTATGTACCCTTGACCAGGAATCAAATCTTTGACCTTTTGGAGTGAGGGCCAATGCTCTAACCATTTAGAAACACTGGCCAAAGTGTTACTTATTTTTTAAACATATGAGAGCCAGGACAACATCTTCTGTGTTAAGAATTCTTCTCTAAAACTCAGTGTCTCCACAGAACTGACTGGGAACAGACATGTGATTTTAAATGGTCATCATCTTTGTAGTCTCTCAGCATTCACATGAGTTCCAGTTCCAATTCCACCATCTAAGGCCACTTTTAAAAAACATTTATTTCTCAATTACAGTTGACATACAATATTACATCAGTTTCAGGTATACAACAAAGTGATTAGATACTTATCCCTTCTGAAGTGACCACCCAGATAAGGCTAACACCCTCCAGCATCATAACATAGTCATTGCAGTATTATTGACTGTATTCTCTATGCTGTACTTTACATCACCATGACTATTGTGTGACTACCAATTTGTATTTCTTAATTCCTTCACCTTTTTCACCCAGCCCCCTAATCTCCTCCCCTCTGGCAACCATCAGTCTAGTCTGCTCTCTGATTCTATGAATCTGCTCCTGCTTTGTTTGTTTATTTACATTATTTTATAGGTTCCACATATAAATGAATTTGTATGGTTGTTTTTTTTTTTTGGTCTGGCTTATTTCACTTAGCATAGTACTCTCTAGGTCCATCCATGTTGTTGCAAATGTAAGGCCACCTTCATACAGGTGTCTCCCTGCCTGGCTTCCACATGGGAACTCAAAGCCACAAATGTGCCAGTCCAACCACAAGGAAATGTGAGGTTTGCAACCTCTTCAGGACTACAGCTCTAGTGAACACTGATTTATTTATTCACTTTTATGAATCACTACCATTTTATTGTGATCTTACAATGGCCAGATTAAGCACTTTACATACCGTTTCTGTTCCACTCTTAAACAGCTGTGTGAAGTAGGTCATTTTATTGCCCCATTTTACAGGTGTGGAAAACTGAGGGTTGAATAGCTAATTTTCCAAGGGCACACAGCTAGTGAATAGTGAAATACGTACTTTAAAACTCTGCTCCTGCCGAAAGTGATTTGGCTCAGTGGATAGAAAGGTCCCAGGTTTGATTCCAGTCAAGGTCGTGTACCTTAGTTGCGGGTACATCCCCAGTCAGCGGAGGCAGCTGATTGATGTTTCTCTCTCATGGATGTTTCTAACTCTCTATCACTCTCCCTTCCTCTCTGTGAAAAAATCAATAAAATATATTTAATAAATAAATAAATAAATAAATAATAAAACTCTGCTCCTTTGCCCACTGAAGAGTTCTTTCTGGAATTGGAGTGTGTCAGATGTGAACTTAAAAGACTCAGCATGTAAAGGATGGACAGCCCTACACACACACACACACACACACACAGTCCCCATTCTATGCCTGACAAGCTCCTCCCCCCACCTCCCTTTGGCAGGGCAAAGCACTCTTCAGCACACACAATTAGGGGCGGTAGGGGTGGGAGGGGACATCGCTGTGAGCTTAGAGAGTGTCTGTGGCCATTACACCTCCCTCAGGGCTACTAGGGAGTATGAGCTAATTGTATTAACAATTGACATCTGGAATTTATTCAATTTTACACAAATCTTGTGTTGTTTATGAATGACCCTGGGATCTCAGCTGTTTAACAAACAGACCCTGCCCATGGGTTTGCCAGGTCTGGCTAGAGCAGCGCCATGGGTCCTTGTCCATTGCTACTCAGCTCCCACAGGGAGGCTTGAGGGTTCCTACCCTCGGTCACCAGACAGGAAGGACCGGGACAGGTCCTACATTGTCCTTCCACAAATAGGACATAGCTGTGTGGGACTGAAAAGAGGGGTTTTGCCAGGGTCCCTGGTCAGAATATAATATGTGAAACCAGCCACCCATCTCTGCAAACAGACTGCGGAAACAGTGTTGTACAAGAAATTAGGCAACCCAAGCCCACTTGATAAATAACATCTATTTCATAAGAAAGAAAAGGACAGGGACCTGCTTTTGAGAAAGGAACAGAAAAGGCAGGGCCCAAAGACCTTGAAACCATTAAGAGGCAACGGGGCCCAGGCCACCATGGTTTCAGGTTCCTCTCGCTACATAGATAAATGGCCAACGGAAACATTATCCAAGCAGTTTCACATCAAAGGCTAAACGGCAAGCCGGTCTCCCTTTTAATCTGGCCAATAACCAAGCGAGGATCCAACATGTACATGTTTAGGGAGAGGGCTTCAGGCTGTTCCAGAGTGGACTCTCCCATGCCCATTCCCAGCCGGTCTCCACAGAGGAGCACTCGCTGCGTAAGACCCGCAGGGCAGCACCCACAGCATGCCAGAGCCTTCCGGTCTTGCAAACACCCTACAGAGCGGCTGGACAGTGCGTTAAATCCACAGGACCAGAGCCCGGGGGACATCGGAGCTGCACTCATCTCCCTTGCCCCTAGCTGGCTGGAGGAATTCCCATGGGGTCCACCTGCCCGGAAACCCACAGGAAACCTCCCCTGGGGGGTCAGGGTATACTGATGGCCTCGAAGCTGGGGGAGAAATGATGAATTCTCATGACCTGCCGACTTATCGGCAAAGCAACGGAATCATTTTGTTTTTACTCTCCGAGGTTGTCTGAAGTTGTGTCTCCCCAAAATACATCAGCCAGGACGTATCCTCACTCAGCTTTGGGAAGCAGGCAGGGCAGGAGCGACCATCATGATCCCACGGAGGCAGGGGGGGCCCACGGAAGTGAAGTCACTCCCCCAAAGACGCCAGCTTGTAATGGCCAATGCGGGGCTCCAAGTGAGGGCTTCTGATCGTTTGTCCAACCCTCTGATGCTGCGTGCTCTTCATCCCATCTCGTCGCTGGCCAGCTACAGCTAAAGAGGCAGCCCACGGGGCAGGAGCAAAGTCTGTGTGGAGATTTTCCCCAGCAGCCTCACTCTCTCTCCTCCTTACACCTTTCGCCAATCTACTCACACGCTGACACTATTACATGGCCAGCTTCCTCCTGCCTGATCTCGGCCAGCTAAGCTAGTCCAGCTCCCGTTTCTTCTAACTCAATGTGACATGTACTAATTGTGGGCTCACATCCTCTTTCCAGGGGAGTCTGAGGAGGTATTGGCTTATTGGTAGAGTCCGCCCTATGGCTCGGGGAGGCCTGGTGGCTGTGAAAGGCCTCCTTGCTCACGGCATAAAGCACTCACATGGCAGGGGTTGCTTATGCCCCTCAGCCTACAGAACCGCAGTCTTTACTTTATAAAGGAAGAGAGAAAGTCGGGATCTCCTCACATCACCATCATCCTCTCCGCTCTTTGCTGCCTGCCTTCTTAAGCTCTCCCCTGGGCTTCTGGGTGGCACAACGTGCTGCGATCTCCCTTACCTCTCTCCCTACAGCCTCCGTTCGTTTTGCTCAGCTCCTTCTCGCTGGTTCTGTTTTTTTGTTGTTGCTGTTGTTTTCTTGTTTTTTGATAATCCTCACCTGAGGATATTTTTCCCGTTGATTTTTAGACAGAGAGCGTGAAAGAGAGGGAGGTGAGGAGAGAGAGAGAGAAAAAGAGAGGGAGTGAAGAAGAGAGAGAAAAACAATGATATGAGATCATGGATTGGTTGCCTCCCACATGTACCCCGATGGGGCTGGGAAATGAACCTGCAACATGGGAACCTACCCTTGACTGGGAATTTAACCCTTAACTCTTTGGTGCATAGGCTAGCGCTCTAACCACTGAACCACCAGCCAGCACCTGGTTTTCTTCTTATTTCTGCATTCAGAGCCATCCCTTTTATGTTCGTGCTGTAGTTCGATCACCTGAGCCAGGTTCTGATCCCGTTTCTAAATGCCTGCTGGAGATTTGTCTGGATACCTCCTTATCATCATCCCAAAATGTCCACGTCCAGAGCCTAATGGCAAGACTCTCTTCCCAAAACCTTGTTCCACGTTTCAACCTCTGGGGCTGTGGTGCTGCCATTTCCTCACTCAGCGGGGCTTGAAAGCTTCCTTGCCTACGTTTCATCTTTCACATTCCTTCATCAGACCCTGGTGATTGATACCCTGGCTTGTTTCCTTCCGCTCCATCCCCATGACCAAGCAAGCATTACACCAAGCTCATTCATAATCAGTCTGTGTCTCCTCTCCACGCCACTCTACAACTGCATGCTCTACCCACTGCCTCACCACTTCCCACTCCAAAACGGACAGAGTTGCTGCTCTCTGTGACGTGACCTCGGGGCAGTGTCTGCCCCAGGCCCTCTGCAAGCCGACCACCGCCAGCACGCCAGGCCTGCTCTGGCCCACTGTCTCCTCACGGTCACACAGGGGTGCCTTGGCCTAGCCTCTGCAGCTTTGTAGCTTTCTCCTTTGACCAGAAATTCCTTCCTCTTGCTTCCTGGCCTATTGGAATGACGTCCTCCCAGTTCAAAACCCACCTCTTCTACTAACTTCTCTTTGTCCTCTTTTCTTGGGTGCCCTTCTGTTCTCCCATTACAGTCCAGTGGGTTCTGTTTCTTTGTTTCTTAGTCACTACATTATAATATCTTTGTCCTTTATTAACTAAAATGTCATGAAAGAAATGAAACCATTGATATGAGTGCACTGAGGGTGTTTTGGAGGAAAAGATACAATGGAAATCTCAGGTGTTAACAATAAGCTAAATGCAGAGGAGTTTAGGGGGCCCTGTTCTCACAAACGTGGCTACGTAGAGAAAAGACCGTAACTATGTAATGCTGATGACAAGTGACCAATGGGTGTTTCTGTTTCATTATGGTTACCTGTGATGCTGCCTGCACTTGCCGCTATGTCAGAATCATAAAGGGAGGAAGTCTGAGGAAAGCTATGCTTTGAAGAACAAAATGTGTCTATCTTCTAATTCCTGCTACAAATAAGCTCTACAAAGGCACCTGCCCAGAGGACTTCAATGCTTCGTCTATGCCCGACTCCTCTTTTTCTTCCTGAACATGAGGGAGATGAGCAGGAAGCCTGCCTCTTATAGATGGAGTTCAGCCCGGCGCCCGGGGACTGCACTCTCGTCCATACCACCAGCTCTTCTGAGGGATGAGACACAGCAGTAAGAGCCCTAATCCCCGCCACAGTAGCTTTCCTCGGCGGCCACGTCACCACTTTCTGCCTTTGTCTCACTAGAGATTGGAAGGAGGGGATGTGCAGGTCTAAAAAGGTGGATGCCACTCCCCAAAAGCTCAACTCTGAGAACACAGACACAGCAAACAAGCTGTAGATGGTGGTACAGTCATCCAACAGCTTCCTTTTTATGGCTGCAAAATGTTGCATCAGGCAGTCAGCCTCAACTTCATTTGCTTCGGTAAATACAAATGTAGCCACTCTAAGTGCCATCAGCTGCGTGAGCTCTCACCATGTAGCCACGTTTGTGAGAACAGAGCCCCCAAAACTCCTCCACATTTAGCTTTCATGGAGGCTATTTTGAATGAAAAATGTTATTTCACGTTTCACAGATGGTTATACGTGTTTGCCACATAAAACCGTATGCACACACACATTCTAAGTCACGTCAGAAAATGAGGGTGAGGTCTGCCCTGCCTCGGCCTGTAAGAACACCCTCCGGACTCCTGCTCCGTCACCAGAGAGCAGCACAGCTGGGTGCCCGGCCGCCGGGAGAGGGATGCGCATGTGCTTTGTGTGACACAGACTTATAAACACAGCCAGAGCCCGGAGGAGTACACAATATAAATGCTTTATTGCTAGCACAGAGGTTTCTTCTTAAGTAAATTAAAGGAAATAAATCTTCATTTTCACATTCTATATTGCAGTTCGAAGGTAACTAGCTGGTTAATGGGTATGCTCACTTGAACACACGCTATAAGGGGAGAGCATGACATTCACATGGAGGATCAGACACGTGGCATCCCTCAAGGCATCAGGCCACGGAATGCACTGTCGTAAGTAAGTGACAGCAAGGAGGGATTTCTTTCAAACATGAACAGACAAGGGTTAGAAAGGGAACCCGGTATGGTTAGAAAGCAGAAACAGTTAAATACAGAAGGCTATATATGTGTTGCCCATATTCCATATACTCTAGGTTATGTTTGGTACTTTTAAATAAATGATCTCCCTCTAGGTTAGAGATGTGGTTGCATTTGGCAGCTGGAAGGAGGAAAGAAGGAAAGAAAGCTGACACTGCTCACATCACACTGGTGGGCTCATGGGAGAGGAGTGTGTGGCTGGGGAGGAAAGGGGGCCAGCCTGCTTCTCACCCCCACTGGGGAGGCCAGGAGGTTGAGAGGCAGGAACAGTCTGGGAGGGGCTGCTGTGTGTGGCAGAGGAGCTCTGGCACAGCGTGGCCACCGGGACACACTGGAACCATGCCAATGGGAAAGAAGACCGCCAGACTTAGCCAGATTTCCCAAGGTCCCTGCCAGTGGAACTGGGGCATTTTAAGGCATGAGAGGCCAACACCCATGGCACTAGGGGGAGCCACTGGTGGTGCAGTGGGGGCTGGGGTGCAGGAGAAACTATTGATCCAACCACAGAGGTAATCCACTTAGTTAAGAATTGTCAAGTGGTGTTGGAAACATAATTATTTCTGCAAGGCACCCAGCATTGCCTTTCTCCAATATTTGGTATTGCTCGAGCCTACTCAGATTGCTTTGGTTGACTTTAAAGATAAACTTTGGAAAAGATCTTATTAATCTATGAGAACAACCCACTCCCTGCCTTATTCTAGAATAACCCCCAGGCCTGGGGCTCCTGTAAGAATCAAATGCAGGTGTGCACCCACTCCCCGAAACATGCCCCAAGCTCAGAAGCTGGGAACTGCACACGATCTCTGCTTCCCCACCTTCCTGGTCCTGCCCTCGTGCCACCCGTGGATGTGAGAAATCCAGGCTGGGTCTGGAAAATCCCCAGTTCCTCCTTCCTTCCTAGTTTGTCTGCAGTGTACCAGCTTCTGGCAACGTCAGTCTGGCCTGGCTCTAACTAAAGCCATTTCAATATTTTGCTTTGAAGAAATGGATAACATGAAACGGTAATTTGGCTGCAAAACCTTGGAAAATTGTTCCCGGCCCAAACATCTGTCCCAAATGAGCTCAGCTGAGCTCTCCTTGGAGGAGCAGGGCAGGGGAGGAGCAGGGAGTGCCTGGACCGGGAAAAGGACGCCGGCGGGAAGGCCGCCTTTCTGTAAGAGGAAGGGTCTTGTGACAGAAGGCATCCAATAACACACTCCCTATTCAGCCCCACCTCAGAGAGATACTGGGTGTGCCGGTAGTCAGCCCTCTTTCCTTCATCCTGCCCTCCCCAATATTTGGTATTGTTAGGTGATCCCCTACAGAGAAACTGTACCCAGCTGGCTTGCTTTAGTGATGCAGTGACTGGCCTGGCCTATGTGTTATCGTTTTCATCTTTAAATAAGGACCGAGTATCAACTT
>PVJN01013553.1:0-48482 GCA_004026805.1 Lasiurus borealis
TATCTATCTATCTATCTATCATCTATCTATCTATCTATCTATCTATCATCTATCTATCTATCTCATCTATCTATCTATCTATCTATCTATCATCTATCTATCTATCTATCATCTATCTACCTCATCTATCTATCTACCTACCTACCTATCTCTCTATCATCTATTTATCTCCTCTCTCTCTCTCTCTCTCTCTCTCTCTCTTTCCTTTCCCTCTATCATCTGTATCTGCTGTGACTACATTACATGTAGTGGCATGGACCCACCACCCAGCCTGGTCCTCAGATACAGTGAAGACTTATTGTGCTTCTCCCCGATTCCTCCCCCCTGCCACTTGGTGAAATCAGTAATAGGAGTTTTCTATTTCCCACTCGCTTGTTTTTAAACATACTTTCTATCACACGGTGTTAGTCATGTGTGAACGTTGTAGCAGAGTGACTTGCTGTGTTATCTTACAGGACTTGCTTTTCATCAGCCAGTGTGAGAGCTGCAGTGCAGGGGGTGCAGAGAGACGATGGGTAGAGGTTATAACGTGATCTGTGGTGTTACAGTGATTTCCTCGGGAGCCTGAGGAGTGTGGCATGCTTGCTTCCCAAGTGTGACTGCAAAGGGATTTTATTGTATTATTACCAGTGGCCTGGCACACTGAATTTGTGCATAGGGGAGTGGGTTGTCTCTCAGCCTGGCCTGCAACCTCTCCAGTCTGAGACCTCTGTGGCATTGGGCCTAAACAGGCAGTTGGACAACCCCCTCACAATCCAGGAGTACTGGCTCCTAACGGCTCACCTGCCTGCCTGCTTGATCACCCCTAACCACTCTGCCTGCTGGCCTGATTGCCCCTAACTGCACCCTCTTACAGCCTGCTCACCCCCAACTGGTCCCCTTTGCTGGCCTGCTCGCCCCACACTGTCCCCTTACCAGCCTGATTACCCCCAACTGCCCTCCCCTCCTGGCCTGATCACTCCTAACTGCCTCTGCCTTGGCCCCACCACCATGGCTTTGACCTTCTGGAAGGTCTCATGGTCTAATTAACATATTACTCTTTTATTAATATAGATAGGATATGACATACTGCCATAACTATAACATATGTGCAGTATTATTCTATAAGAATACATACTTCATGTGATAGGAAGACATCTAATACATTACATTGTATATGCTGTAAGTAGTAGGAAATACTGTATTCATAGCAATAATATACACCTGTGACTTCCCTTCCTGGTTTGGGAATGGTTCTCCAGTTTTTGAACATTTCCTGACCCCTAATGTATTATTTTTTTTGTCATTCAGTGTAACTTTATTCACTGTTCATTGCACATGATTTGAGGTCTTTAACTTATAACCACCAAAGACTCAAAGGACTATTTTTTTCCCATGAAGTTTAACATTAGTGAATTCATGTATTCATGTGTTTTTATTGTAAACATCTGAATTATTCACATTGTCGTAGATCCTGAACTCCTAAGCGTGGACCATGCACAGGCTGGCAGCAAGCCAGGAAGCCACTCTGCAAGCAGATCCTCTGCATAAGGAGAAAAGTCATAGCACAACGTTTACTGTCCAATCTGAGCCACCTCAGAATGTTACATATGTTGACTTCTTCATTCATATAGAACTCAACTGCTCGTTGGTGACAGTTCCTTGCTGGCTGTGCCACCCACAGCAACATCAAAGGCTGTTTGAACCTCACGGTCTCCTTTTGAAGGAGGGAACCATTCACAGCACCTGCTTGGAAGTTGCAGGATCAAAGATGCGATGATGATGATGATGATGTATGTAACATGCTGGGTGCTCAATTACCCACCGTCTCCCTCCGGGAAAGCAGGCCCCGAGTGGGGGAGGGCTTTTCTTTCATTTTAGAGCTGAGGAGACTGAGCCCTGGGCGTCTGTGCCCCTCGCCCTCCAGACCAGCCAGGTCAGTGTGCCTCAGGGGACCCCAGGAGACAGCTAGGGTGCGGCCAGTGACCTGCAGGGGCCACGTGGCTGGCTGCGGGTCTGAAAGGAAATGGACTCCTATAAGGGCTGGGACCCCTGCCTAAAACCCTCTCCCTTTTCTGGGAGTGGCCACAGGTGTGCCAGCAATGTCCTAACTTCCCCGACCCCCACCTGAAAGGACCAATGAAGCTCCAGGGACACAGCGAGGGTCCTAATTATGCTAAACCACAGAAAGACCCCCATTCAAGTGACCAATCTCTGTCACCCTCGTCACTTTCCCAAGCCCCCTAATTATCCTACCCCATAAAACTCATTGTTCTCAGCCGACTCTCTCTCTGTCTCTGTCTCTGTCTCACTGCTGCGCCAGAAAGAGGCTGAGAGCCAAACCCGGGTTTGAATACAGACTCTTTGCTTTTGCATCGGAAAAGGCTCCTTAGTGGTGGATTATTGGGGACCCCGAACTCTGGGCACAACAGGTTTAGCGCCGCCCCCCCCACCCCAGGACCCAGGAGGCAGACATCCTCCCCATTTCTCGTCTTGGGGGAGATGCAGACTCAGCCTGGCGCAGTGACGTGCTCTAGGCCCCCCAGGCGGACAGGGCAGGGGTCCCAGCCCGGCCCCCAGCTCCCATCTGCAGGCGCTGCCTCCCGCTCGCTCGCACCGGTGGGCGGGCTTGCAGGAGGCCCCGCCCCCGCCGGCTCCAGGAAGGGGCGGGGCCTCCCGGCGCCGCCGACTCGTCGCCCCGGCAACGCGGCCTTTCCCGGCCAACCGACCGGGGCCTGGGGCTGCGCGGCGGGCCTCGCGGGCGGCGCCGGCATGGACAGCCTCTTCGTGGAGGAGGTGGCCGCCTCCCTGGTCCGGGAGTTCCTCAGCCGCAAGGTACGGGGCGCTGCGGGCGGTGGGGGGCGCCCCGGGGCTCCCCGGCCAGCTCTGCACCCCTTCGGGGCGGGATACCCCTCCTGCTGATGCCGCCGCTGCCTCCGAGAGGCCGGGCACAGCGCCCCTTTCCTGGCCGGAGCGGGGTTCTGCACGTCCCAGGACCCCCCCATCCCCATGGTCACTCCGGCCGAAGGGGGTGCAGGGCGATGGCCCGGCGCCGCCTCCACGGCGAAGCGAGCCCGAGGCCTCTTTCCCGCCGGGAAAACTGCGCCCCCAAAAGGGAGCCCGAGGAGCGCATAGAGCGCCCGCCAGCGCGACCCCCAGCACGTGCGTCCACGGTTACGCCCTCCTTGCTGGGGGTGTGGCTTGGGGCCCCCGGAGAGGTGTTGGGGGGCTAGGGGGTGGCGGGGGGACCTCAGCTCTCCCCTGCCCTGGCCGTGGAGCCCTGTCCCAGGAGAGAGGTGGCCGGGGAGAGCGCAGGGAGGACACCCATCACTCGGTGGCCGGAGCTGGCCGCCTGCCCGGGGCTCGGGGCCCCCGTGGTGTCCTGTGCGGTGGGTCCATGGGCTCTAGTCTGGGATTAAAACACACGCACAGGAGCCGGAACTGGTGTGGCTCAGTGGATGGAGCGTCGGCCTGCGGACTGAAAGGTCCCGGGTTCGATTCCCATCAAGGGCATGGACCTTGGTTGCGGGCACATCTCCACTGTGGGAGGCGTGCAGGAGGCGGCTGATCAATGCTTTTCACTCATGGATGTTTCTGACCTTCTATCCCTCTCCCTTCCTCTCTGTAAAAAATCAATAAAATATATTAAACACACACACACACACACACACAGGAACAGAAGAAACAATGTCTTTAAAACAAAAGTGTATTTTGCCGAAACCGGTGTGGCTCAGTGGATAGAGTGTCGGCCTGCGGACTGACAGGTCCCAGGTTCGATTCAGGTCAAGGGCGTGTGCCTTGGTTGCGGGCGCATCCCCAGTAGGAGGCATGCAGGAGGCAGCTGATGGATGTCTCTCTCTCATTGATGTTTCTGTCTATCCCTCTCCCTTCCTCTCTGTGAAAAATCAATAAAATAAAAAAAAGGTATATTCTTCCTGATCTCAGAAAGGAAGAGACAGACAGAAATGTCAGCGATAAGGGAGAACCACTGATGGGCGGCCCCACCCTGGGGATGGAGCCGGAAACCGGGGGCATGTGCTCCGATGGGAATGGAACTCAGACCTCCTGGTTCATACATAGGGCCTTGCTCAGCTGCTGAGCCCCGCCCCGAGATGGGCAACAAAAAGCATGTTGAAGGGAGGAAAAGGAAGGGCTTTGGAGTCAGAGCAGATCTGATGTCCACCACTAGCGACAGCAAGCTTGGGCTCGCAGCTCGCTGTCTCAATTTTCTTTTTATTTATTTACATTTTATTTTCTTACATGCAATAAACATTAAGATTTCAAGAAAAATTATTTTAAATATAATGTTGTATGCAGTAACATTAATATTTCGAGAAAAATGATTTTAAACATAATAATATTACCCAAAATGCACTGACATAGTATAATATCAGGCAAGTTGTAGGCGATATTAAAAATCTGCAAATAACAGTCAGTGCTACTTCCGTTATATTCTAAACTGTCCCCCACACCCTCGCTCTATTTTTGTTCATCAGTTTCTGTTGTGCATTATATTCCGCAAATGAGTGAGACCATGTGATGTTCATCTTTCTCCGACTGGCTTATTTAGCATAACGCTCTCTAGGTCCATCCATGCTGTTGCCAATGGTAAGAGCTCCTTCTTTTTTTATGGCAGCGTAGTGTGCCATGGTGTAGATGTACCATAGTTTTCTGATCCACTCATCTGCTGATGGGCACCTAGGCTGTTTCCAAATCTTAGCTATTGAAAATTGTGCTGCTATGAACATAGGGGTGCATATATCCTTTCTGACTGTTTTTTCTGATATTTGGGGGGGATATATTTCTAGAAGTGGGATTGCTGGTTCAAATGGGAGTTCCATTTTCAGTTTTTTGAGGAAACTCCATACTGTTCTCCACAGTGGCCGCACCAGTCTGCATTCCCACCAGCAGTGCACGAGGGTTCCTTTTTCTCCGCATCCTCGCCAGCACTTGTCGTTTGTTGATTTGTTGATGATGGCCTTTCTGGCAGGTGTGAGATGGTACTGCATTGTCGTTTTGATTTGCATCTCTCAATGATTAGTGACTTTGAGCATGTTTTCATGTCTCTTGGCCGTCTGTATGTCCTCTTTCGAAAAGTGTCTATTTAGGTCCTGTGCCCACTGCTGTCTTGATTTTCTTACCTATAAAATAGGAATAAGAAGACGTTCCCCTGGCAGATTTATAATGAGGATTAATAATAATATACAGGCAGCTTCTGAGCACTGTGTGGTGCACATAGTAGGTATTCAACATTGTCTCCTGCCCATCACTGATGTGCATCTGTTTTGAAAGTCTTTGTTTGGGAGAGAGGGATAAACATGTATTTTTTAAAATATATATTATTATTGATTTCAGAGGAAGGGAGAAAGAGAGATAGAGATAGAAACATCAATGATGAGAGAGAATCATTGATCGGCTGCCTCCTGCAAGCCCCTACTGGGGATCGAGCCTGCAAGCTGGGCATGTGCCCTTGACCAGAATCAAACCTGCGACCCTCTGGTCCAGGCCAGCCCTCTATCCATTGAGCCAAACCAGCTAGGGCTAAACATGTATTTTTATTTTAAAAAAATCCTTTTTAAAAGCATGTGGCTTCATTGTATGTTCTCTGTATGTTATTTTTTAAAAATATATTTTATTGATTTTTCACAGAGAGGAAGGGAGAGGGATAGAAAGTTAGAAACATGGATGAGAGAGAGACATCGATCAGCTGCCTCCTGCACGCCCCCTACTGGGGATGTGCCTGCAACCAAGGTACGTGCCCTTGACCAGAATCGAACCTGGGACCCTTCAGTCCGCAGGCCGACGCTCTATGCACTGAGCCAAACCGGTTTCGGCTGCTCTGTATGTTTTTATGGCGAATTGCCTTTCCATCGCCAAGTCCCCGCTGGACTTTGGATATGTCAGAGACAGGCCCATGAGACTCACCATTACCGTCATTTTTAAAGACTGGCTAACCCGGTCAATGATTTCCTCTCATTATTGATGTTTTTTCTCTTTCTCCTTCTTCCTTCCTCTCTGAAATCAATACAAATATTTATATTTGTATTGATATTGGCTATCAAACGACACTCTCCGAGTTTCCCGCATACCTTTCCTTTCCTGAGTGCCAGCGAATTCTCAAGTCCTCACCTGATGTCCAAGCCCCCTTACCATACCACTCTCAGTTCTAGATGCTTCCACCTGCTCTTCCCTGGTCCACCCAAGTCCCATTCCATCCAAGAGGTCTTCTCAGGTAACTCCCGCTGGAAGGAGTGGCTCATCTTGTCTGGTTCGTTCAAGTTAGAGCTTACACGTCTGTCTCTCCCCTGCCGACGCCGGAACTGGGGGAACCTTTTTTTTTTTTTAATATATTTTATTGATTTTTACAGAGAGGAAGAGAGAGATAGAGAGAAGGTCAGAAACATCGATGAGAGAGAGACATCGATCAGTCGCCTCCTGCACACCCCACAGTGGAGATGTGCCCGCAAGCAAGGTACATGCCCCCGACCGGAATCGAACCCGGGACCTTTCAGTCCCCAGGCCGATGCTCTATCCACTGAGCCAAACCGGTCTCGGCCTGGGGGAACCTTTGACAATCATCTGGCTCACCCGGCCTCTCACCCTCACATTTCTTTTTTTTTTTTTTTAAATATATTTTATTGATTTTTTTACAGAGAGGAGGGAGAGGGATAGACAGTTAGAAACATGGATGAGAGAGAGACATCGATCAGCTGCCTCCTGCACGCCCCCCACTGGGGATGTGCCCACAACCAATTTACATGCCCTTGACCGGAATCGAACCTGGGACCCTTCAGTCCTCAGGCCGACGCTCTCTCCACTGAGCCAAACCGGTTTTGGCTCACCCTCACATTTCTTATTTGGGCACCTGAAGCCCTGGGAGGAGAGAGGAGGTGCCCACACCCCGCAGCCCGTCATCAGGAGTGGGGGCCGAAGCCCAGACGGACTGCTGTTCTGTCGTCTCCCACTCTGGGGCTCAGCGCAGGCAGCTGTCGCCGCTCGAGTTCCCGTCATGGTTCGAGGAACCTTCGGGCGCTCATTTGTTTTCTCAAATCCTGTAATGGTCCTGAAAGACAGGTGTCATGGCTCCCTTTCCTGTGAGACAATCATGAGAGCCGGAGGCGAAGAAGCTTGCCCGGGGTGAGCAGGTCAGATCCCGTTAGAATGAGGTCCCAGCGAAGGTCTCCCAGGCCTCCAACACTGTCTGTAATCTGGCTCCCCGCTCCCCCTGGCACCTCATTCCTCCATCCTGCGTCGCACCAGCTGCGACTCACCAAGTGTGAGCTCCTCTCAGGGGGAGTCATGTCAGGATCCACTGCGGTGACTCTTGGTGGCCCCAGCCTCCCAGGTCAGTGGCTGCGCTCCTGTAGGGACAGCCCCATCCTGCCTCTGCCGCTCTTTCCTGTGGCCCCGCCCTCGGTCTGTCATTACCAGCCCTGCACCCTTTCCACAGTCTCAGTTCCAGGTACCCCACATTCTCATATCCAGTCCCCCTCCCCCTGTAGTCTGCCCTAAGCTGTTCTTCACCCTCAGCTCCACTCCCGTTCTCGCCACCTTTCACAGGCCCTCACCCGATCAAGTGTGAACCCGTGAGGGCCAGGGTCTGATCTGTCCACCCACCTCTCCAGCCGCTGAGCTGGGGGACCGGTGGTTCGTTCCCTCTGTTTCATAGACGGGAAACCGGAAGCAAGCAGTGAGCACAGGATGAGGCTCCATGAGTAGCTGACTCCCTAAAACTGCGTTCTTCATCTCTGTCTCCACTCTCCCTGTTCTGTCTGCCACACTGTAAACGCATCCCTGGCTTATGGCCTGCTTCCTCCTCAGAATGTCAGCTCCCGGGGCGGTGGGGAACATTGTCTCCTGCCTTCTGTATTTCCTGCATCAAGAACAGCCTGGCACATAGTAGGTGCTTGGCACATAGTAGGTGCCTGGCAGATGTTTGCTGGGTGAACGAAGGTTAAGTGGCCGGGGGGACAGAGAACTGGCTGGTTCCCGAGGGTGTGCTTGTCCACCCGGTGGTTGTCAAATGCCGAGCGCACGGCGTGTGGGAGCTTGGGAAGTGCCGAGACTTGCTGATGCGGTTGCCCAGCAGAGGAGGACCCTCCCTCAGAGTCTCCCCATCACCTTGATGGCGGCACGGCCAGGGTGAGGCCCAGAGGAGGGGCTGGGCCTGCTCTCGGGCCTCCCTAACCCCCTTGCCTGGCCCTCCCTCTGCCAGCACACACTCCCTTTCTTTCTTTCTTTCTTTCTTTCTTTCTTTCTTTCTTTCTTTCTTCCTTTCTTTCTTTCTTTTTTATTTATTTATTATATTTCATTGATTTTTTTACAGGGAGGGAGAGGGATAGAGAATTAGAAACATCGATGAGAGAGAGACATCGATCAGCCGCCTCCTGCATGCCCCCTACTGGGGACGTGCCCGCAACCAAGGTACATGCCCTTGACCGGAATCGAACCTGGAACCTTTCAGTCTGTAGGCCGACGCTCTATCCACTGAGCCACACCGGTTTCGGCCACACTCCCTTTCTTCCTGCCCCACCAAAGGCTTCCTTTTGCTCTTCGGTCAGGAGGTGTTCTTACTCTTGTTTCCCACACTCTTCTCGCCTCAGTTCAGGCCACGGCAGGCGGCCCTGCTTTCCCAGCAGCGAGAGCCGCTGCAGAATTCTGAGCCCAGAGGCCAGGGGAGGAGTCGAGGCCTGTTTAGCCCTGAGTCTGGATCCTTCAGGAACAGGCGAGGTGGCAGCCAACGGGCTGTGGTGGTTTCTGAGCTGGGCCTTCTGGGAGTTCAAGGCTGGGTGAGGGAGCGTGGCTGGGCTGGGTCCCAGCGTCGCTGCTCACAGCCCCTCGAGGCGACTCCACTGTGTTACTTGGGACAAATCAACCCTGGCTCCCATCTCTCAGAAAAGAAGGGAACGAATACTGGCCCTTTGTTTGTTTTTCCTTGTGTTTGCTTTTAAAGCGTCATATTCTGTGGCTCCCAAACCAGGGCCAAACCCTGGGCTCCTGAGTCAGCCTCGGGGTGTCAGTCAGCTGACCTCCCCTTTCGTTTTCTGTAAAATGGCCCAACAACGCCTACCTCCCTTGGCTCAGTCCCCGGGGTCATTGTAAGATTCAGAACAGTCCTTGTGAAGAGAGGTCGAGTGTAAAGGGCATGTGAAAGTGAATTCTCCGGTCAGGGAGGAGGGCAGGATAAGCATCGGCCTAATAAACACCAGCAGCCGCTGTTTACGCTGCGCGCGGAGAACAGAGGGTTCTCATTCATCGGGGTGACCGGTGCTTCCGCCCCGCCCCTGCCCGCAGGGCCTGAAGAAGACGTGCGTGACCATGGACCAGGAACGCCCGCGCTCCGACCTCAGCATCAACAGCAGGAACAACCTCCGCAAGGTTCTGCATCTTGAATTCCTCTACAAGGAGAACAAGGTACACGCTTGTAACGCGTGGCGCGATGTTCTGGAAGTGAGTTTGGCCGGGTCAGAGCGGGCCCGGGCCCTGCCAGGCCGTCAGGGGCGGGGAGCGGGAGGCGGGCACACCTGCGGGCAGGCGGAAAGAGACCCAGCCACGTCCCGCCGCCTCCCGGCGGTGAGTCAGGGCCAGTCCCGGCCCGGCCCCGGCTGCCCCACGGGGCACTGCACGTGCCCAGCCACGAGGCTCCTTTTGAACCCGGATCTGTCACAGTTATTCCCTGTGCTGCCTCCTCACCCTGAGGCTATTTTTAGCCAGACTTTACTCAAGAACATAGTATTCCGTTTTACTAAAATTTTCCATCCCTGCCTGCCCAACGCTTTCCTTCTGCAGATCTGAGTAATACCGTGTTCTCTGATTCAGGCAAAGGGAAGCGGGGTTCAGCCCCCAGGGGCACTGGAGCTGAGAACGGGTGGGGGTGGGTGGGGCTTCCTCCATCTCTGGCCTCCACCCGCCCACTCTCCCCACCCCCGTTCCAGGCTCTCCCGGCACCTGTAGCTGTCCTTGCTACATGTCAAGGTCATGCCAGAGTGTGTGTGGCTGTTTAGTTAGTATCTGCCTCCCCTACCACCTTGAACGCAGCAAAAGGCCAGAGATGGCATCTGATTTGTTCACTGTTGCATCCCCATACTTACCACGTGCCTGCTGACGTAGTGAATCATCCGTATGCATTTCTGGTTATAGACTGACTGAGTAAAGGAATGAATGGGTGGATGTGAATGAAGCTGCCGTTCTGACTTAATTGCTCTTTCTGCTATGAAGACAGAATCTTCTGGCTGGATTTAAGAATGGTCTCTCCTGCTGATGTGGCCTGGG
Organism: Lasiurus borealis; assembly: GCA_004026805.1. Classification (NCBI taxonomy): domain Eukaryota; kingdom Metazoa; phylum Chordata; class Mammalia; order Chiroptera; family Vespertilionidae; genus Lasiurus; species Lasiurus borealis. The sequence continues at coordinate 10,252 of PVJN01013553.1, forward strand.
GATAGGGCACATATCACCTTTGGACAGAACCTAATGACCGTGTAGGTTAGCATTTGTCACATCTTTAAAAAGGCTGTAAAATGACATCACCCGCGGAGGTTTTGTGGAAAACAGGATGGAGCAGTCCCGTTGGAAACAGAATTCCGCTCCCCGGTCTGTCCCAGCAATGGCTGTCAAGCTTCCTTTAACTGGAACCCTCTTCTCAAAGGAAACCGAGCAGTTGGGTTGGGATGGGTTTGGGGCACTCCGCAGCCCTCTGAGGCTGTTTCTGAGACACCCAGGGGAACCCCAGAACCCCCCGCGTGCACACACCTCACTGCTCAGGGAGGAACAGGCCGGAATTCCCTCCATAAAGTGAAGGAAATCCAAGCGAACCCATAAACCGCCAGAGATGGGAGCATCAGGCAGCCGCTCTTGTGCTCCACTCGGAGGAGAGAGGGCAGAGGCTGAGGAAGGACATCGAATAGACACTCCTCGTCCCCGGGTCCTAGGGTGACCCTCGGGCCCCTCCATTTCCTGCATGCAGTCAGCTGAAGTCCTGCAGGAGATTAGTGACCCGGATCTGCGGACCCCTTGCTGGCTGCATAAAGCGGGAGAGTGGACTGTGTTTTAGAAAGATTTTCTCTCAGAGAGTGAGACAGTGAACCAGAAAATTCAGTGAACCATTCTGGGGCAGAGGGGTTTTCATGTGGCTGCCTCTTTACCCAGTTTCCTAGCCATCTTTGCCATTCAAGTTATTTTTATCTCTTTACTATACTATCGTCTCCCTCAGGGAACTATTGTTTAAAGGGACTTGAGATGTCTTCATTAGGTCTTGATGAGTACCCTGATTATTTGATTTATACAGTGGTCATTAGCTATTAAACAGTTAACTGGAGCTTAAAATGCTTATTAATGACATTGACATTCACACAAAGCCAGCAGGATTCCAGGGAAGCCGTGCAGTTTAATGTTAATCCCAGGAGCTTGTCTTCCCCTATTAAGTATATGATGGATAAAGGTGCCTATGTAGAATTGAGGCTCAGAGAAATGGTGTCTAGATTCATATGACGGCTGTGTTTCTTATGAGCAAAATTATATGAAAAGCCATAAAGCATAATTTAGGGAACCAGGGCCGTAAATCTCCTGTATTGGAAGAAAAAACAAGAAGGCTGAAATAAACTAAAATCTATATCTCCCTCCTGACTCGCTTCCTTGTAAATTTTATTTAGATTTAGATAAATACATTTTTGGGGTTTCATAATAAAAGAAAAAGCCACCCTCTGATTTTGACGGCCTGATCCACCTGTTGAATTTGGCCCTAGCCCGGATGGCTGCGGGTCTTGTTCCCGGAGTTCTGCGGTATAGATCTGGGGATAAGAAGCGGTGAGGACTGGAGGTGCCCCAGGGTTCCCTCTGTGCCAGGCTCTCCGCCAGGCGCTTCGTTGCTCTGATTGCAAAATGCCACCCGGGACGCTCCGCATCTGGCCGCTCTTGCCAAGAGCGTGGTTCCTGGGCAAGTGGCCTGGGACGGACACAGTTACCTGCCCGGTCCCTGAGGCCAGCCCGCGGATTGCTGCGTGGAGAGCTGTCTGTCCACGTTAATCAGGGGATTGGAAAAGAAATCAGGGCTCCAGTCTTTGTGATTTAAGACTCAGTGGGGCCTAGGAATATGTATTTTTAAAAAATGTCTTAAGGTAGTAATATTTGGTTCAGTCAGGGTTAGGGAATACTGCTTTTATTTATTTCCACAACCAAGTACTGAAGAGTTTCATTGTATCTTTTTACTTCTTTAAGATTGGCGTGTAGCCCAAACCGGTTTGGCTCAGTGGATAGAGTGTCGGCCTGCGGACTGAAAAGTCCCAGGTTCAAATCCGGTCAAGGGCATGTACCTTGGTTGCAGGCACATCCCTAGTAAGGGGATGTACAGGAGGCAGCTGATCGAAGTTTCTCTCTCATCGATGTTTCTAACTCTCTATCCCTTTCCCTTCCTCTCTGCAAAAAATCAATAAAATATATTTTACAAAAAGAAAGAAAAAGATTGGTATATAAACCTAGTCAATCCTGAGGGCCTCTCTGTGCTCTTTGCAGTAACCTGCTGCGTTCTCCAGTGTCAGATGCAGGGGATGTGAACTAAGAGAATATCCAGATCCTAAATGTTTACAAACTTGGGAATTAACAATCCCCAAAGGCTCCATTTTTTAAATGCAAGGGTATAGATTTTATAAAGTTATCCTTAGGAGAAAAAAACAAGATGGAATTTAAATTGAAATTCAATTGCCTGTGTCATGCAATGGAGGCTAGTTCTTTCAAGATAGAGATTTTTGTCTTCATCTGTCATAACTCAGTCCTTCATGTATTATTGTATTATAATGGGCACTCAGGAAAGAATGCACGACTGAGAAGTTGACAAGCTTATGTGAGAGAATTAGAATAGCCATCTTTGCTACCATTCCTCTGAAGCGGTACATGCCATTAATGAGATTTTTTTTTTCTTCCCCTGTTAGGCAAAGGACAATCCTCTAAAAACAAGCCTTGAACTCATTACCAGATACTTCCTGGATCACTTTGAAAATACTGCTAACAACTTCACTCAAGAAACACCAATGCCTGCACTCTCACTCCCAAAGAAAAGTAACAAATTACCGCCGAGATGCTCAGAGACCACACTGGTAAATATATATGACCTTGCAGATGAAGATGCAGCGTGGAGAACGTCGCTCTCAGAAACCAGCAAAGCCAGGTGTCTCTTCCGTTTTCACTGTGGCTTAGTTTCCTGTGGCTGCGCTAACAAACTGCCCTAAACTCAGGGGCTGTAACAGTTTTCCAGAGAAGCAGAACCAGTAGGAACCAAGTGTGTGTGTGTGTGTGTGTGTGTGTGAGTGTGTAGGTTTATTTTTAGCTCGTGATTGTGGGGGTGGGCGAGTCTGTTGGCAAACTCAGGCAGGATTGCTGGGTTACAGCCTCAAGGCAGAATTACTTCTTCTCTGGGAATCTCAGTTCTCGCTCTTAAGGTTTTCAATGATTGGGTGAAGCCCACCCCTATTACCCAGACAGGCTCCTTTGCTTTACATCAACTGCTTATAGATGTTAATCACTAAGTCTAAAAAATACTCTTGTGGCAATATGTAGGCTAGTAGTTGACCGAACCGCTGGGCACCACAGCCTAGCCAAATGGACGTGAAATTTGACATATAAAAATATCACTGTGGGCTCTCAAATCCACACGAACGGCTATCTTGTGGTCCCGGAGGTCAGAAGTCCAGAACTGGTCTCATGGTTAATGGCAGGGCGTGGGCTTGTTCCTTCTAGAGACTCAGGGGAGAATCTGCTTCCTCTCCCTTTTCAGCTCTGGTGGCCGCCTCCATTCCTTGGCTTGTACCACTTCCTCTGCCTTCTGGGCAGATCCCTCCATCCTCTGCTCTGTCATCCCCCCTCCCCCTGCTGACTCTGATCCTCCTGTCTCCCTCTACTGCGGGCCTTGTGATTGTACGGGGCGCACCCAGATAACCGAGGATGATCCCCCCAGCTTGAGATCTTTAACTTAGTCAAGCCTTTCCATAGAAGGTAACATATTCACAGGTTCTGGGGGTCAGGGCCTCCCAGGGGTGCGGGGTGGCATCGCTCAGCCCCCCGCACTCTGTGTGTTAAAATTCCTGTCACGGAGCATTGGAGCTTTCCTCCGAGGCCGTGGGAAGGACCGCTTGGTGATGGAGGACGTGTGCGATTAAAAGTTCAAATTCAGGATTCAGAAGGGTTTTGTTAACCACTTCTTAAAATACAACTCCACGCTGGCGATATGGGAAAATGGGAAAAACAAGGCCTTCAGGCACTCTCAGGAAGAAAAGGAATTGGCGTTCTTTTGAAATTTATTTTATCATCCTCACCCGAGGACATGTTTTTGTTGATTTTAGAGCGAGAAGCAGGGAGGGAGGAGGGAAGGGGTGGAGAGAGGGAGAGGGAAAGAAAGAAAGAGGAACATTGATGTGAGGCAAACACCCGCAGATTGCCTCCTTATTCGCCACCTGGGGACTGAACCTGCACCCTTTGTGGTGCCCGGGCAGTGCTCACCATCAGCCGCCTGGCCAGGGTGGATTGGCGCTCCTGATTGAACCCGTTATGTGGGAAACCGTCCCGTTACACTGTAGCCTTAACGCTCTGGTGCAGTCTCTGAGGGCGAGTCTCGCTTCCTGGAATGGGTGTCTCCTGCCAGAGCTTTCCACCGGGAGCCAAAGCGGGGGAGGGTGTGGGTGTCCGGCCAGAGGTGAGGACCATTAAGCAATTAACGCAGGCGAGGCCGTTACCGAGGGCGGAGGAGAGAGAGGTCCCTCCAGCACAGACTCCGGCTGGCCGGGCAAGGAGGCGCTCTGAAGTGATAAATGGCGCCATGCAGGAGTGGAAGCTGATCCCTCTGCTGCCCAAGCTCACACCCGCACTCTCCTCAGCTCCTCTCTGCCCTCAGGGTCTGCCTCTTACACTCTGTCCTGCTTTCTCTGCACGACCAGGCTCTTCTGGTCCCCAGGACTCTCGCCATCTCCTCGAACCTCTCTGCTCTGCCGAAAGGTCCCCAGACGTTCCCGTAGCCTTCGGGGTACAATCAGACTCCTGAGGATAAGTTGCAAACCCCTTTCTGTGGGCGGGACCCACGGTGCCCCGGGCAGGTGCTGCTTTTCCGCCCCCCCAGCTGCACCCACTCCGGGCACCGTTCTCCCAGCCGCCGTCCTTTCATCCCCAGCTGCTGCCGTTTCTGAAAGTTCTCCTAGGTTCCCCCAGGCTGGTTCCAAATCCGTCCTCTGCTTGACATGCCCCCTTCGTAGCACACGTGACCGCCTCTCACGCGGACCCCCTGCTGGGTAAGCAGCTGGGCACAGCAGGTGCCCGTGCCCCTCTAGGCCAGTCCCCGGGAGAAGCCGCACAGCCCGTGTCCGGGGCTGGCTCTACTGGATGGCGGGCTGGATTCCTCTGTTCCTGGTCTGTCTCCTCCTCATTTCCGCTCGTCCTCACTCCTTTTGCTCTCCCTTCTCACCCTCCTGCTTTCCCCTGTTCTCTCTCTCTCTCTCTCTTACCCTTTTCTCTCCCAGCGCCAGACAGTGAAGCCGCTGGCATGCCTAACCTTCCTGAACCTTAGCTGGCCTGTCGGGAAGCCGGGTGTGCCACAGCCTCTGTCCGCCACCCCATAGCGTGTAATATATGGCTCCCATGTCCCATGACCGTACGAAGGCTGCAGTTTTCCTTCATCACTTGGATCTGGAGGGATAAGGGTGCTCGTGATAGTAGAGGGTATAAATAGTTGAGAAATCTATCATGGATTGTCAACTCTGATTTTGTTCTTCACTTCCTGCTCTCATTTTGTAGCCACACTGGCCCTGATACGAAAGTAATGTCTGTGTTTTGTCTTTAACGATGACGCGCTGGCTGGCCAGCGGTCACCGCGGGTTTGTGGATGGGCTTGCTGGGAGTGCCTGTTGAACTCGGGTTTGGTTTTCGTGGTTAGCGATTCCCTTTGGGGCGTCTGTTTTAACGGAAACACTCCTTTTCCGCAGACACGACCATCTGGATGGGGATATCCTGGGGAATTTTGTGTCATCCAAAAGGCCCCCCCACAGAAGTAAGCCGGCGCAGGCCGTCCCGGCCGAGGGCCCCGCCGTGGCCCCGGCGTGGGAGAAGAGAGACAAGCTGCAGCCGCCAGAGCCCGCCTCGGACGCAAAGAAGGCGGGAGAGAAGTTCAGGGCCAAGTCTGGCCTGATGGTCCGAGGCCTGATGGCCGGGCCCACCGCCAGCTGCCCACAGGTGGGTGCTCCAGCCAGTTTCGTGGGAGCGGGAAGGGTGAACCTGCCTGGGTGCGTGTGGGGGAGCCCCCCAAGTCAGCCCCAGAAAAGGGCCCTGAGCAGGGGGCATGGAAGCACACCTGCCCTGTGTTCTCCCGGCAGCTGGCTTCCGTTATCGCCAGTGTGGTGAATGCCGAGCGTGCCCTGCCTGGTTCCGCTAAGGATCAGCGGCGCTTACGTCACCACTGTGGACACAGCGCATCATTCATATTATTCTTTATTTTTCTTCTAAATTTGTCTTTTTTTAAAATATATATTTTTTATTGATTTTCTACAGAGAGAAAGGGAGAGGGATAGAAAGTCAGAAACATCTATGAGAGAGAGACATTGATCAGCCGCCTCCTGCACGCCCCACACTGGAGATGTGCCCCCCCCGACCGGAATGGAACCTGGGACCTTTCAGTCTGCAGGCTGACGCTCTATCCACTGAGCCAAACGGTCTCGGCATTCATATTATTCTTAGGAAAACGGTTAGGGTGTGGCGACCCCTATGGGGGGTGGGCCACACTGAGAACTGGCGGAGGGTTGAATACCAGGGCCCTGCTGTTCATGGCCGTCTGATCCTCTAGTCTGTGCCGCTGAGACCCCCTCCTGGCAGAGATGAGGTGACGACGGATCTGCTTTACCTCCAAGAGGTTGCGCCAACTTGACCTTCCAGCGGTCGTTCTGTGTGCTTTTGCCCTGGGGCAGCCGCGTCCTGGGGAGGACATTGAAGGATGGGTTGTGGTGGAATCTCCTCCGGTTTCCTGGAAGGTGTTTGTGGGCCGTTGAGATCCTGGGCCAGCCTTCCGGGCTGCCCCAGAGAAAAGAGCAATTCTTGCTGGGATGTCATCATACCCAGGGACCAGGCCAGCTCGGCCCTGACGAGGATGAGGTTCCCGCCCTTGGCCCGAGTTTGGGTCTCGGTGGGAAGGGTGACTCACAGTTTCCGTGCCCTGTGGCAGGGGATGCCCTGGGCGTTTGGAGGAGGTATCTAGTAATTTCCGTTAGGCGAGAACGCGACAGAATTAGCTCCTCTGACTCCAGCCCAGCCTTTCCCGTTGGGCCAGGATCACTTTGGGGAGCGCTGAGCGGGCCAGGAAAAGCCCTGCAGGTGTATTTTTGTCCCCGAGGTTGGTAACGTAACAACCATTTCGTCAGTTCATCCTGGGCAGCGAGGAAGGACATGCCAGTTGATTCCTTTTGAATTCCTTCATTTCAAAAATGATGGATGCCAAAACCGGTTTGGCTCAGTGGATAGAGTGTTGGCCAGCAGACTGAAAGGTCCCAGGTTGGATTCCGGTCAAGGGCATGTACATTGGTTGTGGGCACATCCCCAGTAGGGGGCGTGCAGGAGGCGGCTGATTAATGCCTCTCTCTCATCGATGTTTCTAACTTTCTATCCTTCTCCCTTCCTCTCTGTGATAAATCAATAAAATATATATTAAAAAAATGATGCAAGTCAGGGCCTGCTAGGTATAGTCATGGAGCCGGGAGCTCTGTGGACACCAGGTGAAGGCAGGGTGGCCTGTGCCACTCCTGGTCTCCTGGCAGGAGGGGTAAGGCCGACAGTGAAGCTGCCCACAGGAGCTAGTGTTTGCAAACCCTGTGCCGGGTCTCGCTCTGTGCTGGTGCCTTCCCGGGCCCTCCTGCAGCCCTCATGCCATCCAGGTCCCCAGTCCGTCCTCCACCACTTGGGCCAGGTGTGTTCTGGAATTTAGAACTCGTTTTCCAGAAAAGAAATGCAGCGCCTACACCACATAGCGTAACACCGCAGTTATGTGGTAGGTGGTGTTTGCAGAACACAGACATTAACATGTCTGCCACTCAACTCTTAAAAACAACAACCAGGCAACCTCAGCGCAGTTAGGAAGCATGTGTAACAGGATCCCGCGAGACATTTTTGTTTGGGGTTCAGAGATCTCAGGGAGTGGTATGGACAGGTTGCCTTGCAGGGAGGGACGTGAGGGGCAGAGAAGTCTCGTGGCTTGTCTCGGGGGTCACAGCTGGTGGGCGGTGACACCGGAACTACAACCAGGCCCGACCCTTCTGAAGCCGCGCCCTCGGCCCTCTCTCGGGGTTCACGCAGGTGGGAGCGGTGAAGGCACTGGGAAGCGAAGTCTTTGGGCATCTCAGAGGAGGAGGCGGACTTCAGCAGCAGGACTTGGGCATGGCATGGGCTTTCCTGGGGGAGGGCACATCGGGGCAGGCGCTTGAAGTGGGATCCAGTGCCTCCCGCTCCTCTTGCGGGACCCTCACCGTGTCTGTCCTTGTCCCTCTCAGGACGCCCTCCGCAAGCGCTCCCTGCGGCGGCCCTTGGCCCTGAGCGCCGTGGCCCAGCCCCAGGAGGAGGAGGAAGGCCGGCGAGGCCCGGAGCTGCCCAGCCGCACCGCCGCCTGCACGGCCCCGCAGGAGGGCCTGGCCCCCAGCGCCCGCCCCACCTCGCGGAGCCCCCTGGGCCAGCTGGGCGAGCCCCCCGCCGAGAAGCACAGGCCCGCCGCCGGCAGCCCGCCCCGCCTGCTCAGCCCGGGGCTGCTTCCGGGCGGCGGCCGGTGGAGGGGACTCTCCGAGGACAGCCCCGCCGCCGACGGTGGCCCGGAGGCCGACCGGACGCCCGTGAAGTTCTCCTTGCCGGGCGGGAGTGCCAGGATGACCCAGGAGAGGCTGGAACGAGCGTTTAAAAGGCAGGGGAGCCAGTGCCTGCCCCTCAGGTGAGCTCGCTGTGCCCGGTGAGGCCCCCTCCTAAGAACCATCCAGTCCCCGGCTCCTTGGGCTCGCCAAGCGTGGCTGTGAAGTAGGGAAGGTGATGGTGGCCACCCTGCGGGGGACGGCAGCCCAGAGAGCACACGGGGACCCGTGGGGAGGTCTCTTTGGCCTCTTGCTTCTCATAGGCAGGAAGCTTCCAGCAGATGGTCTCACACACCGAGCAGCCCCTCAGGCTGGTGGCTTAGGGATGCTTCCTGTGGGAGGCTGGGCAAGGCTGATGGTCAGCTCCCACCGGGCTCCTGCGGGGCCGTTTTTTAAACCCCATTCTTGCCCGGCCAGTGTGGCTCAGTGGTTGAGCATCCATCTATGAACCAGAAGGTCACAGTTTGATTCCCAATCAGGGCACATGCCCGGGTTGTGGGCTTAATTTCAGTGGTAGGCATGCATGAGGCAGCCAATCAATGATTATCTTTCTCTCCCTTTTCCTTCCTTTGAAATATGGACGTATACACACACACACACACACACACACACACACACACACACTCTGAGTGGCCAGATTATTATGATCTCTGAATGCATAATAATCTGGCCACTCAGTGTATATCCTATATAATAAAAGGCTAGTATGCAAAATCTTCCCTTGACCAGGAGTTCGACCAGCAGACAGGCCGGCCAACCGCCCATCCATGTCCCCTAACTATACATATAGTGAAAGCATGATATACTAATTAGACCGGATAGGCGAATGACCTTCCGAATATCATTCTGGACATCCTTTGGGACAAAGCCATGGTGGCGTGAGCCAAGGCCAAGGCAGAGTTGTTATGGGTGATTGGACAGGCAGGCAGGCGAGCAGTTAGGCATCAGGCAAATGCACAGAGTAGTTAGGGGCGATTGGGCAGGCAAGCAGGGGTGGTTAGGGTGTGATCAAGCAGGCAGGAAAGCAGTTAGGTGTGATTAGGCAGGCAGGCGAGCAGGTGGGGGTGATCAGGCAGGCAGGCAAGTGGTTAGGGGTGATGAGACAGGCAGACAGGCGAGATGTTAGGAGCCAGTGGTCCTGGATTGCAAGAGGGTGCAGGCCGAGCTGAGAGACCTCCCCTACCCCCGTGCACGAATTTCATGCACCAGGCCTCTAGTATGCACACACATATTTATACACACACACACACACACACATATATATATATATGCCTAAGTGACCGTTATGACTGGTGGACTGAACAACCAGTTTCCTGGTCACTATGATGCTCACTGACCACCAGGGGGTAGATGCTTAATACATGAGCTGGTCTCTGGTAGTTAGTGCACTCACACAGCCAATCTTCTGTGACTGGCCAACCTCCTGTGGCCGGCCAACCTCCTGCAGTCCCTCCCCCTGGCCATCTGGCCCCTGTCATCCCTGATCAGGACTGGGCGAGAAGGCCCCGATTGGGCCTGATTGCCAGCCAGGCTGAGGGACCCCAGCCACACACGAATTTGTGCATGGGGCTCTAGTATACAATAAGAGGCCTGTGGCCATGGCGCTGTAATGACCAAAGACTGGTCACCAGGAAGCTGTGTGTGCAGCAGAGGCGCACACAGTGGGCGGGCTGCGTGCATAGCAAGGTGCGTGCAGGTGGGCAGGGACTTGACTCTGGGTCTCACGTCCTGCCAGCGTGGTGGGAGTCAGTCTGGGTCCTGCTGGCACGGCGGGTCTGGGTCTTGAGTGATATCGCACGCTGGGCCTCTAGTGTATATGTATTAATGGCCCGGTGCACGAAATTATGGAATTTATGCACATAAAGGGAAATTAATTAGAGGAAATATTTTAATATTGCTATTTGCCTTTTCTCTGTAATAGAAGTCCCCTGTCAAACCGTGCTGGTCGGGGGACACAGCCTCGTGTCCCCCAGCCTCACTGTGCATGCAGCCCCGCCCACCCACGCCTGCTGCGCATGCAGTCTCCTGCTGATCGGTCGTTATGGTGTGAGGGCATCATGACCATTTGCATATTAGCCTTTTATCTTATATATAAATAAAATCCAATTTTTATTCTTACACAGTAGACCTGGTTAATTCCTACAGTGGTTGATTTGGAATGTTAAACCATCCTACATTCCTGGTGTAAACCCACTTGGCTATGACTAATGATCTTTTTATGTATCGTTGGGTTCAATTTATTAATATTTTGTGTAGGGTTTTATGAAGGAGAATTTGGTTAATTGCCTTTCTGGAAATTCTTTGTTGAAGTCTGGTGTTTAGGATAAGCTAGAAGTCATCCCTCTTCTTCCCATTCTCTTGAAGAGAGATTGGTTATTTCTTCCTTAAATATTTAGGACAGTGATCGGCAAACTCATTAGTCAACAGGGCCGCAGTTTGCTGACTACTGATTTAGGAGAATTTACTAGCCTTCTGAGCACTGAGTTTAAATTATGAATTTAATGGAAAAAAAATTCATATTGTCTTATTTTTTCATATATCAGTTTTACCACTTGTTTTAAATGTATTGGTATAAAACTGTATAAATATAATATCCTTTATTATCACTTAAAGTCTGTACGATCTGCATCCCTGATACTGATAATTTGGGTTTTTCCTATTTTTTGACTCATTGTATTAGGGTCTTCTCAATTGTGTATTATTTCAAAGAGTTAACTTTCGGTTCTGTATATTTGTTTTTATTTCATTGATTTCCACTCTTAACTGTTTTTCTTTGTTTCTTTCTTTTTTTCTTTTCTTTCTTTCTTTCTTTCTTTCTTTCTACTTTCTTGGGGTTAAATTGCCATTATTTCCCATTTTATTGATATGGCTCTTAAATAATTGATTCTCAGCCTTCTTTGGTACTATCTTTTAAGGGTACAAATTTCCCTCTAAGCAGTGCTTTGTCTGTGTCCTGTGTGTCAATAGGTTACATGTTAATACAATTCAGTTAAAATATTTTCTAATTTCCATTGTGATTTCTTCTCTGGACCTAAGGGTTATTTGGGCATGTATTGATTAATTCAAAACACTTTGAGTATTTTTCTGGTTATCTCTTTGGTTGATTTCAGACATTTGCACTTTGGTCATATTTACTTTGTATGATTTCAATCCTTTGATATTTATTGAGATTTCTTTATAGTCCATACATATGTAAAGCTTGTCTCTTATACATAGCATATATTTGGAATTTCAATCAGTCCTGTTCTTTAGTAGTAACTCCCTTGGTTTTGAAGAAACATGATTTCAGATGCCGAGTTTCTAAAAAGACTCTGCCAATTCACAGAAATAACCATTTATTCAATTAATTTATTCAACAACTCTTTAGTGAGTGCTGTAGCCTGTTAGAACAGCTTGTACCAGCTCAGAGAGCTGATGGTTAGCATCTCTTCCCGACTGTTCAGTGACGTCAGGGTGGTAGCTTGAGATTGGTGATGGCAGGAATGTTTACGCTGTGGAAATTGGCAAATGCCGCCAGTCAGCCTTCCCTTTCTTTGAGAATCAGTGGTTCATGTCTACCAGCACCCCATCTGTGATGGCCTACTGTGTGCCAGTCACAGCTCTGGCAGCTGAGGATCGTGTGAACGGAGCAGACCAAGTCCCTGCCCCCTTGGAGCTTACAGATCTAGTGGGGAGACAGCCTAGAACAATAGCCGTCCAGGTGAACACATAACAGAGCAGAGTGCTTCGGGGAGAATCCATCAAGGGAGAGTGAGCGGCGCCGTGGCTTTGAGGCTGCTGTTGTACAAAAAGGTTGTCAGGGAAGACCTTTCTGAGGAGGGACACTTGAGAGGAGAGCAGAAGGCAAATGGGACCGGCCTTTTGATCCCTGGGAGCAAATGCAGAGAGAATAGCATGCACAGCCTGCTTCTTTCAGAGGAAAGGTTAGGGAGAGGAAAGGTTAGGGACGGGGAGAGGGTCTGGGGCTCTGAAAGGTCTGGCTTCTACTCTGGGAGGTTCTGGAGCCTCCGGAGGCTGAGCAGAGCCAGGCCTGGTTCCACTCGTGGTCCCATTTCCATAGAACCCTGGGCGGAGGGACTCCAGGCGGCGAGGCTGGAGGCAGGGAGACCGGTCAGAGGCGGTTGAATAGTCTGGAGGAGAGCTGATGGTGGCCTGAATTAGGCGGTGGCAGTGAAGGTGGTGGGACATGGACTGGATTGTATGTAACACGCACACAGACACACATAGACACACTCACACAGAGACACACAGATATACACACATAGTTGCACATAGACACACACAGACATACACAGGCACACACACAGATACACACACAGACACACATAGATACACTCACACAGATACACACAGACATTCTCACATAGATGCACACAGACACACACACAGACATACACAGGCATACACACAGATACACAGACACACATAGACACACAGATACACACAGGCATACACACATAGATGCACACAGACACACACACAGACATACACAGGCATACACACAGATACACAGACACACATAGACACACACAGATACATACAGACATACTCACATAGATGCACACAGACACACACACAGACATACACAGGCATACACACAGATACACAGACACACATAGACACACACAGATACATACAGACATACATAGATGCACACAGACACACACACAGACATACACAGGCACACACACACACAGACATGCACAGGCACACACACACACACGCAGCACAGTGAACAGGGTTTGCCTGTGGGTTCGAGGTGCTATATTAGAGAGCCCAGGAGGCAAGGATGACCCCATGTTTTTGCTGACCAACCGCAGGGGGCTGCTGTTCCCTGACAGTGGAAGACTGGGGGGAGGCAGGTTAAGGCCACGGTCACTGGGCCACAGTCCAGATCTCTGGGCCATGGTACTTTGAGGCAGCAGCGTTTCTTTGTTCTCTGTCCTCCTGTGGCTGCGGGTCCGGGGCCACAGAGGTGGCAGCGAGCTGTCTGTGGTTCTCATTTCAGACCCTGTTGCTCAGTCGTGACAAGACAATTCTCTCCGGGCCCCGGGGTTGTCCTGAAGCTGGGAAGAGACTATTTCCAGAGCCCAAATCAATAGACTGCTCGCAGCTAGTCTCTGAGGACAATAAAAGCAACTCCCGCTGGCCCTGAAGTCAGCGCGTGCTTCTGCGATCGCAGGTTGGGGTCCGCCTTGGCCAGATCTCGCCCTCTTTGGGCCTCTGTGCGCCTGTCGTAAGCGGAGGGGTTGGTGGGTGCTCAGTAGGGGCTTCTTCGTCTGACACTCTCCACCCTCCATTCTTTTTATTTATTTATTGTGTTACATGTATACATATCTCCCCATTGCCCCCCAACTCCCAGGCATACCCCAACCCCCCAGTGTCTGTGTCCATTGGTTATGCTTAGATGCATGCACACAAGTCCTTTGGTTGATCTCTTATCTACCCCACCTCTCCTTAATCTTCCTGCTGAAATTTGAAAGTCCATTTGATGCTTTACTGCCTCTGTGTCTCTCCTTTTGTTCATCAGTTTACAATGTTCTTTATTATCCACAAATGAGTGAGATCATGTGTGCTTCTCCTTCATTGACTGGCTTATTTCACTAAGCATAAGGCTCTCCAGTTCCAACCAGGTTGCTGCAAATGGTAAGAATTCCTTCTTTTGAATGGTGGCATAGAATTCCATTGTGTAGATGTACCACAGTTTTCCGATCCACTCATCTGCTGACGGGCAGTGAGGCTGTTTCCAAATTGTAGCTGTTGTAAATTGTGCTGCTATGAACATAGGGGTGCATAAATCCTGTCTGATTGTCCACCCTCCATTCTAATGTGCCCTTGGGCGTGTCCAGACCAAATCTCCCCTCTGTGAGCCGAGAGTCACACCTCCTCTTGACCTCTGAGGTTCATCTTCTGTGAAGGATGAGCACGTACCTCGTGCCTTGGGAGTCCCCCCAACTGAGGGCTCTGAGTTCCATCGGCGTGCAGTGGTGACCCAGGGTCAGGAGCCTGGTCTCCCGAGCATCGGGGCTGTGGCTGGAGGCCTGGTGACCGCCGTGCCCGGCGCAGGTCTGAGCTGGAGGCGAGCTGGCTGCTGCATGGTGAAGCTGCCACCTGCACCCCTTTCCCTGTCATTTATTGAGTGAATTCTGTCTTAGGGCAGGTTCCCCTGGGAACCTGGGAGAAGCACGACCTGTGTGACCTGAATCGGACTTTGGGGGGAAGCCCCGCAGGTGTTTACCAAGCCCTGGGGTGATGTGCTGCAGCTGAGGGTGGGGAACCCGGGCCCCAAAGCCAAGCCTGAGATGGAGGGTCTGTGCTCTCAGTGAGGGAGCAGGACAGGCAGGTCTCAGGAAGGCTGTGGGGTCTCTGTCTGATCCCACAGGCAGAGAAGAGTGGGAATTGACCCATAGCTGGTCCCACCTTTAAGCTTTTTTTTCTTTTTTTTTTCTCTCAGTCGTTGGCTATGGGTTGTCCATGCTGGGGTGGGGCGGGCAGTGTGGCACTTCCTGGGTGAGTTTGGTGAAGGGCAGTTCTTGGGAGAAGGGTGCTGTGAGCTGTTAGCAACTAACACGGACGGCAGCTGGGATGGGTGTGCCCAGTCAGGCATCTGGTCGGGACACCTGTGTCCTCTGCCCTCACCCAGCTCCCGGGGCCATGATACAGATAGACCAGCCGTGAAGCCTGTTTGGGACATCACTCTGATGCCCTGACGAGGCAGGCCACATGTGGAGGTGACCGGCGAGGGGACAGGCCCTCAAACAGCCCTCATCACGACCCCGGAGCCCGCACTGCAGAAGTGCTGGGTGAACTGCCATTGGCTTTGGACAGGACACTGTCCTGCTGTAGCTGTGAGGCAGGAGGTGTCCCTTGACACTCTTCTTGGTCCCCAGATCCAGCACTGGGATGGACAAGACCACTCCCTGCCTCTGAGGCCCTGGGCCCTCGTGATTGGGTGCTCAATTGTGGCCCTCACAGAGGATGGGAGACTGGGGAGCAGTTAAGGGGGAGCTGTTGACCGGGCAGGAGGCGTAGGCCTTGCAGAGGCCGTGTTTGGCGCAGAGACTTCGTGGCAAACCGGTGACATCGGCGAGGAGTGGCTGTGACAACCGGCACCGTTCCACGGGTCTCTGTAGCCTGGACGCAGCCAGGGCCCCGAGCATCCTGTCCCTGCCTCTGTGGGAGCCAGTGGTCAGGTTCAGGGACTCAGGACTCTGCCGTTGTCAGACTGTGGGTTTTACAGTAAACGGACAGCAGGTGGCAGCAGGTTGTCACCAATCTTTAGGACCAGATCTTGATGGCATTGCTGCCTGGTTTCACTCGGAAGACACCCACCAGGCCCCTCCCAAGGAAGAGGCTCGTGGGAGAGCGATCAGTGACGCCCATCCCTTAGGGGCCCCTCGCCCCTCCTGGCTTCCAGATGGGAGCAGAGATGGGAGCAGAGACAAGGGCACAGGCCTGGCTGCACACCGAGGACAATGAGCACTGTCCTCTGGGCTTGCCCGAGGCCTGGCAGAGGATGTGGCGTCTGCGGTTCATGACTGTTCCCCAGAGCCAAGCATCCCTTCTCACGACAGCTGCTCTGCAGGGGCCATGATGGTGGAATTCCCACTGTAACTGTCTCTGCATGGGGTGTGGGCTTTAAGTCAGCCTCTGGGGCTTCCAATTAGCCGACTCTTGAAACAAACACAGCACACGGTTGCTTTCCTGTGTGCCGGAAGCCCGTGTGGATAGTGGCCTGCCCGGGGCTCCTGGGGGGTCCAGCCTCCTCCATGACCAATTCCAGGGACCTCTTCCTGTGGTGGGCACTCCCCATCTGCCATCAGGGCTCAGCGGGTCTTCTTCCCACCTCTTACCCGCATCTCCCCTGCATGTGCCCATCCTCAGAGGAGTACCAGTCTCTCTCCTTCTGAAGACTGGCCTCTCCCAGCCCATTCAAGAGAGGAAGTGCAAGAAACGGCTCAAATGCGCATTATGGGCCCTCAGAGCGCCCAGGAATGGGATCAGCACTTTGCCCTGTGCTTTACTGATGTCTGCCGGTGCCTTCAGTTCCGGGGTTCCCAAGGCTTTGTTTGATCCAGTGCTTCCTGCAGGGGAAAGAGATGCCCCTGCCTCAGATTTCCCCCGAAGTGACAGTGCCCACATCTCTCCTTGGAAGGATGAGTGAGCTCCTTTTGTCGGCCTCGCATCAGGGTGAGAGCTTGGAGAAAACCGCTCCAGTGCAAGTCCATGGCTCGCAGGCCAGGGTGATGCTCCAGGCACAGCCGCTGCTCTGGGTGGAAGCAGGCTGTGAAAAGTGAGGGAGTTTGGGGAGATGAGTGTCGGAGAGCAGGGGAGGTGTGTGGAGATTCTTCTTGGCGCTTTTTTCTCTCCAAGATGCTCATCTGCTGGTCTGGCAGGAGCTTCCAGCAGACCTTGGGGACCAGAACCCCGAGAGGCCCTGTACAGGTCAACAACAGGGCCAGGATGAGATGAAGCATGTGAGGCATCCAGGGTGCAAAATTTAAGGAGGCACCACCCTCAAGGTGGTTCAGCCATGGTGTAGGCACCTGCAAGAACCTGAGAGTGAGTGTCTCCTTAAATTTTGTACCCTAGGCACCATGTAAGTGTCACCCTAATCCTGGCCTGGCCACAGAGTCTGACAGCCTCTCTTCTGCTTCTTACAGTATCATGGATGACCCTCAGCACAGCACCATGATTTGATAACTCATCTTTGCTTCCATGACTTCTTGAGAACTGGAGTGGGACTTATTTTCTCCCTCCCACCCCCCTGCTATAGCCCTGAACCTGTCAGTAAATATTGAGCAAATGACAGAATGTAATGTCCATAATGAGGAGACCAAAAGATAAATTTATGTCGATCTGTTTGGGACAGTGTCGTGAAAGTTAAACGGATCATCTTTAATAGAACTGGAACAATCCAAGCTTTATCTTCACGTTCACTTCATTTTTATCCATACATTCATTTAACCAACTAATCATCCAACCAATCTTCTATCCCCTGATCATCTAACCCCCTGACTCAACAACCCACCAACCAACTCACCCCCGCACGACCGTGATGGCCCATGTTGAATCTTCCCTCTTTAGAAAGCCTTGCCCAATCTCTTCTCCGCTCCTGGACCTGGGCACAGCCCCTTCTCATACCTCTCATGCCCACGTCACCCTGGAGAGAGATGGCAGGCTGCCTGCGTCTCCTACTGGACGTCAGCTAAGTGTGGGGGCGAGTCGTCTGTGACCTTGCTCCCTCAGTTTTGCCCACAATTGTTCCAAACTTACTGGATTTGAGCTGAATCACTGGCTTTGCCTTGGAGGAGAGGGAAGTGAAGTATGAGTCTTCCCTTCACTCCAGGGGCACGTAAAGGAGTGGGTTAGTGACTGAGCAAATAGGAAAAGTCGCCTAAAAATAGCATCCGTCCCCGAGCCAGATGGATGGTACCCCCGGAGGTGCCGTAGGAGCCCAGAGGATGGGGCTGTTGCTGGGCAGGGCCTGGAAAGACTGACAGGGTGGGAGTAACCCTGTCTGGGGGCAGCCAAGGGCCTCATGGCTGTGCCTGGACACATCGTCACTCTCCTCCACCTTCTCCCAAGCGGAGACGGTTTGGGAATGAATTGCTGGTGTCCCCGGGGCCTCATTGCTAAAGGCTAAGGCAGCTCGTGATGTTCCTCAGCCTCTTTTCTGGGCTTTTGCGACTCCTTCCCCCGTGATTCCCGCTGGCTTTCCCGGGGACGCCGTGGGCTGAGCGCGCTGTGACCAGTCGGGCTGGTGCCGCCACCTGGGAAGGGGAAGTGGCCTTTGATGCTGAGTTCTGTCGGGCACTTTGGGCAGAGTCTTCACATCCCGGCGAGGGCCTGCCAGCGCGGCTTCCTGAATAGCTGGATTCCATGTGTGCGCCTCCTTCCAGAAAATTCGACTTTGTTTTCTCTGCTCAGTCCATGAGGCGTTACTAAAGCCGTGGGGCGCCTTCCACATCCTCTTCGGGCCAGGTTCATGGCCAGGGTCGCTCAGAAGTGGGGCCTTTTTCTGGTTGAGTAAACAGTGTTTGATCTCACGCTAAATACATGCTATTTGATTTTATTCAGTTCAACAAAGCGTTTATGGATTGCCCCTGTTTGTTGGAATAGTGCGGGAGAGAGAGGTGGAAGATGAGGTTCTACTCCAAAGAGCGGAGGAGCCACACACATAGCTGCTCTCTACAGGGTTAAAAAAAAGCAAAAACGAGTGATGGGGCGGACAAGGGCAGAGCGCCATGGGGCTAGAGTCTGGATTGTCTCAGGGACAGTTAAGTTGTTGATATTTATTTTTTTTAAATATTTTTTTTATTGATTTCAGAGAGGAAGAGAGATGAGGAGAGAGAAACATCAGTGATGAGAGAGAATCACTGATCAGCTGCCTCCTGCATGCCCCCCCACTGGGGATCCAGCCCTCAACCTGGGCATGTGTCCTGACCGGGAATTGAACTGTGACCTCCTGGTTCATAGGTCAATGCTCGTCCACTCAGCCATGCCGGCCAGGCCAGCTGTTGATACTTATTGATTACTCACTACTTGGCAGGTCCTGTCGCAGGAGCTTTAGATGTTGTATCTCATTTCAGCCTCACGGCAACAGTAGGCGGGTTAGTGGCCCTAATTTTATAGGTGGGGAAACTGAGGCACAGAATGGCCGGCCAGTCTGCACTCATGCCAGCAACCTGGTCTAGCGGCCTCAGGCCCCGGTCTGGGGAGAAGGACTGGGGGGAGGTGACACCCGCCGGGACTTACAGGGCCCGTCTGGTCATTCAGGGAGCGGAAGGCTCTTAAGCCGAGGGGACAGTGTCAGCACAGGCAAGAGGCGGGCAAGCTGGTGTGGCTGGACGCGGGGCGTGTGGGGGATGGACAGCGCCCGCCGGCCAGACCGGAGAGCGACAGAGGAAGAGAAAGGCCTCTGGCGCGCTGGTTATGTAATAAGGGTTGTTTGTTCAGCCAGTTGGACTGGAGCTTCAGGAAGGTTAGTCTGGGGGCACTGCACCACTGAGCGGGGACCTGTAGCAGGACCCCAACCTGGAAGGCAGGTGGGCTGTGACCTGAGGGCACCGGGGGGTCAGGAGCAGGGGCCTGGGGAGGAGACCCCACAGGCCTTGGCCTGCCAGGAGGCTGGGGCCGGAGGCCGGGAGCTGGCCTGCAGCTCGCAGAGGCAGCAGGAAGCCCGGGCGGGTCCGGAGGTGGACGAGGGTCTGAGTGTGCACACGCCCCGGGAGCTTCTGTGCCCACAGCGAGGCCTGGGCAGGGGCGCAGGTCCTGGGAATGCGGGGCTAGAGCTTGGGAGAGGGGCCGTGGGCAGGTG
Organism: Lasiurus borealis; assembly: GCA_004026805.1. Taxonomy (NCBI): domain Eukaryota; kingdom Metazoa; phylum Chordata; class Mammalia; order Chiroptera; family Vespertilionidae; genus Lasiurus; species Lasiurus borealis. Next base: position 29,986 of record PVJN01013553.1, read on the forward strand.
CCGCCCTGCTGAGAGGGGGGGCGCCCAGGCCAGACCCCGCAGTGGGAGTGGTGGGAGCAGGCAGCCGAGGAGGTGAGGGAAGAGCGGGGGTCCACACAGCAGGAGACTGGCACCCTGGGGGCAGCCACGAGGTTGGCCACGAGCTGGCTTGGAGACAGCGCTCTCAGCAGGCACCCGGGGACACCGGTCGCTGCAGTGGGTGGCGGAGTTGGCGGGGTAGAGACAGCGACCGAGGACCTGGAGGTTTACAAGAAAGTTCGAGGGGAAGGGAAGCCGAGGAACAGGGCGGCAGCGCAGGAAGGGGAGGGGTGGGATTGGGGCTGTTTTCCTAGGACGGCAGAGGCAGAGATGCGAGCGCTTGGGTGAGCCAGGAGCGGGGCCAGCGCCGGAGGAAGCAGGAGCGGGAAGCGTGCGTGGGGCGGGTCCTGGAGGCGGTGCTGAGCCCTAGGCCCAACTTCCTCACGACAGTGACCGGTGACCGAGGGGGAGCACCTTTACGGGGCCAGCGAGAGCGGGTTCTGCTCCCAGAGGGTCTGCATTAGTGAAATGGATCCCCGTTAACCAGGCTGTGTCCAGCTGCCAGGCCTGCTGCTGGGGACATTGCAATGACCACATCTGAGACTCAGAAAGGCGGCTCTCGGCTCGGCGAGGTTGAAAGAGTGAGATTTAGACTTGTACCTTCTTCCCCTGCTAACAGGCTGACCGTGGGCACACTCTTATATTTTTAAAATCTCTTTGTGGCCGAGTGTCTTTCATCTAAAAAATGGGGTTTTTGTTGAAACCAGTGTGGCCCAGTGGATAGAGCATTGGCCTGCGGACTGAAAGGTCCCGGGTTCGATTCCTGATAGGGCATGTACCTTGGTTGCGGGCACATCCCCAGTGGGGGGTGTGCAGGAGGCAGCTGATCGATGTTTCTCTGTCATCGATGTTTCTGGCTATCTATCCTTCTCCCTTCCTCTCTGTAGAAAATCAATAAAAAATATTTTTAAAAATTTATAAAAAATACGGGATTGTTATGAAGAATGAAGGAAATAATGTGTTAAGGTAGCTGACCTACAATAGTTGCTTTCATAAATTGGAGCTTTGTGTCCTAGTATTCATTTAGCCCAAACACCCCCTGTCTTCATTGGAGAGATGTGTTCTTGAATAAATGAAACTTTCATAGGAAAGAGATGGGAAGTAGGTGAGAGCCGGATTGTGGAAGGTTATGACGTCAGAGAAATGTTCGCATCCATCGCATGGGCCATGGCCAAGGGGAGTGAAGCTCAGAGTGTGACTGGTGGGCCAGCACATAGTAGGCTCCTGCTTTTTGGGTTGAATTTGTCTTCCAGGAGGTCTCTCCTCCCCTTAGTGTGGGCCACGGTGCGGCTGTCCATTGGGAAGCCCTGGCGGTGGACAGAGATGCCCTCTCCCGCCTTTCCCTTTCCCAGAAGCCCCCGAGGCCAGGCCTGCACAGCCAGCCGCCTGGCCTGCGCCTCGTGGCTGTGGTCCTCCTCCCGGCTCCCGCAGGGGCCCAGGGCCTCCGTGGTGTCTGGAGGCGGGAAGAGAAAGGGGGGTACTCGGAGCAGGATGGCATTCTTGTTATCGACGGTGCTGCTTCGGGGGATCCCAGGCCCACCGGCTCAGCCCTGGCTCCTTCACGTGAGGTTCTTCTGAATTTGTAAAAAGCGGCTCAGGCAGACTACCACGTCCCCCACAGAGACTGAGTGCTCTGCCCGCATCCCGGGACGGGGCTCTTCTGAGCAGTGAGCTTAGACCCCCTCCCACTCCCATGTTCGCTCCTCTTGGGGCAGTGACACCCCCAGTGCTTGTGTTCCGGAGACTGCTGTGCAGAGCGTTGTGACAAGTGTCCAGGAGCCGACGCAGGGACTGCCACGGAAATGCATCCACCAGCCCTCGGCACCCGGGCCCCCCTCCCAGCCCCTCTCTCAGCCTCTTAACACATCTCAGTCCCTTTCTAGCGACGTGTGTGGGCAGTCAGACCTCCTAAAACCAGTGCACCCCGAGGCAGCGGGGTCACGGAGGGCAGAGGGCAGAGCATCCGTGTTAGAGGAAAGCCACAGCGATCCTGGCTGCTTAATATTCAGTGCGGGCACCACGACCGATGCTTTTCTTCCTTGGAAAGAAAGTGACTCCGAGAGGCACGCCCAGGCAGATTCAGGGTCTGGGACAGCGTAAACTCGGTCCCTGCTGTGCAGGTAACCCCAGGGATTGTGCAGGAGATCGTCCTTGCTCCTAGGAGGTGCGGGCTCGGAGGCTCCAGGAGACAGGGAGTGCGTGCGTTTGTGTGGGTAGGTGTGTCTGCAGAGGGGAAAGCCGGCATGGAGAAAGGTCAGCACTTTGTCACCCAGGGAAGGGCATTCCGGTATTCATTGTGGCGGTCTTCTCCGTTTCCCGTCGTTTAACGTTTTTCACAATAAGGAGGGACAATCAAAGCCACATGGGACAGAGAGGGAAGATGAAAATCCGCAGGATCTCTCTCCGGTCGCCCAGCGAGCATCGCGAAGGCGGGGACCCGGGACACGGTGTTTCTGTAAACGCTGGAATGTGGGTGATGGTCCACGCCGAGGCCAGCCCCGGAAACGCCCCGGGACGAGCCCACCGGGCGCGCGTGGGGCGGGGCAGCCCCTTTCCTGCCAGGACCATGGCTGCGGCTGTTGCTGAAACAACAGCCTGGACATGTTTTCCAGATGTGCCGAAGGCAGCCCCGGCCAGTGGCGTCCTGACGGACATCTCGGGGCTGATCGATCGCTGCCCTCGCCGCCGGGGCTGGAGCCGCGCACCCACGCCGGGCAGTGCCCGCCGGCCAGTCCTCACTTCTCTCTCCTCCCTCCTCCCTCCTCCCTCTCGGGAGTTTTGGAGAACCCCCCAATCCTTTGATGGCCCTCCCGCCTCGGGTGCAACGTGACATTTCCAACAGGCGGCTGCCCAACGCGGGGCCGGCGGCTTCACGTGGTTTTTATATTTGTTCTGGAAAAAGCCGCAGATGCCTCTGGTCAGAGCGCTTCCTGTTGGCGCGCTGCTGGGGCCATTTCCCGCCCACGCCATCCCGCAGGGGCGCGGGCCCGTCACGTCTGCCCCGAGGGGCCAGCTGGCACGAGGGCCGGCCCGAGGGCAAGGACGCGGGGGGTTCTGCGGGCGGGCGCCCCCTGGCTCTGCCTGGGTCACTTGGAGGCGGATCCCCAGAAACCAGGGGAGCCGGGGCCTTGCCCACGTCCCCACTCCGGCCTGCAGAAGTTCACTGCCGAGGAGGAAGGCTGCGCGGCTCTGCTTTCTTTTCTTCCTTCTGAGAAACTCGGACAAATGCTGCCTCTGAGTCCCACCTCCGAGGCCCAGAGAGGTGGGCCTGTACCTCCCGCTCCGGGGATCATGGGGGGTCCCAGCTCAGACATCCCCTCCAAGAGGGGCTGTTCTCAGCCGCATCCCAGCTCCCCCCCGCACACCCCACCTGCCGGCCCCCCCACGAGTCCCCTGGGCCGAACGGCTGGGCGCCCTCATTAGGGGCTGGATGGTAACCCCAGAGGGGCGGGGAGAGAGGAGGAAACCGCGCCCTGCTCGGTACCCAGGGCCCTCACACCCATTGGGAGTGAGAACGGCCACAGGAGAGCCCGCTGGCCGCCCACTGGCTGGGGCACGTCTAATTTTAGCCCGGCGTGCGGGCCCTGGCCGGGCGGGCTCCCCGGCTGTGTGCGCGGCGTGATGCTCAGCCTGCAGCGCTGTCTTGGGTTCCAGGCAGCAGGTCTGTCCTTTTTCTAAGAATCGCCCAGAAGACAACCCGCCCTCTGTGCTGTCGGAGACGGTCAGCGTTTCCTGGAGGTTCCTTCTTCCCGGGCGGCGTGCCCGGAGGACGGAGGCACTCCTGCCCATCTCGCCGGGCCTTTCTCGGTACCAACCGGGGAAGACAGGGACGGGTCTGCGGCCGGAGGAGACTGCCGGTCAGCGGCCGGCACAGAGGGTCCCTGGGAATTCAGGGGACTTGGCTGCCGGGAGAAGCCGCTTTCTGGCAAAACAGCAAAAAGCGGACACCAAAAATCTGGGGGGCCTGTGGGCCTGAAACGCACACGGTTTGGGTGGCTTCTTTAAGACAGAGAATAGAAAAATACCGAATTTCTTGCCAGTTTCACACAAACAGAAGACTGTGCCAACACGCTGCTGGGACTTCTTATTTTTCTGGCTAAGTAAGGCCACGAAACCGTTTTATGGAATTTAAATATAGACATCATCCTGAACTCAGAGTCCCGCCTTCACAGGCACCAAGCGGAGCCGTGGAGGAGGCCCGTGCCGTGCTGGTTCTCCTCCGTCACCGGCAGCCACGTGTCGCACGCTGGCTGTGCTCCCGTCTCCAGACCCTCCGTGTCCTCACCCGTGAAAGCAGGGCTGTGCTCTGCGGCGCGTGGCAGAGGAGAAACAACCCCTGTAAACCGTCGTCTGAGGGACAAAGCTATACAACGTTAAACCCTTAGGATGCCACAGAGCGGAACGTGGGAGCCGGAGGCGGCTTTTCCATCAGGGCCACTCGGGAAAGACAGGAGCATCGACCTAGGAGCTAGGAGACCAGTTCAGTTCCCGGTCAGGGCACATGCCTGGGTGGTGGGCTCCATCCCTGGTGTGGGGGGCATGCAGGAGGCAGCTGATCAATGGTTCTCTCTCATCATTGATGTTTTTCTCTCTCTCTCCCTCTCCCTCCCTTTTTTTATATTTCATAAATATATATATATATATAAGTATGTGTGTGTGTGTGTGTGTATACACAGTGGTACCTCGAGATACGAGTGCCCTAGCATACAATATTTTTGAGATCGAGCAGTCAAGCGAGCGATTTTTGCTTTGAAATACGAGCAACATTTGAGATAGGAGTAATCTCGCGGATCGGCCGGCTGCACACGACCCACCAGTTTACCTCAACTCGAGCGTCTCATAGTTTCCCACGCCTCAAGGTTACGGAACGAATTAAACTCGTATCTCGAGGTACCACTGTGTATGTAAATATATATATATTTACATGTAAGCGTAAGCTTCCCCCTCTTTTCTAAAGGCAAATGACCCCAGATGTCTTTATTTCTAAATTGGCAGGAAGTTAACCTGGGCCCAGTCTGTGTCATTTCAGAGTCACTGCTCATGGCTCTTCTATTCGTGCTGGTGCAGGGGAACGTTTTATGAGTCAAACGGAGCATATTTCATCCCAGAAGTTGTTTTAAGCCACCCCTTGGCGTACGGAGCCCAGCAGAGCCTTAAGTGGATGCAGCGTTTAATGGGGTTCGGAGGAAGTCCGCCTCTCCTGTTGGACAGTCTCTCTCTTCCCCCCTCACCCCCCCTCCCCATGCTGCCATTATTAGGACAGTACAGGTGCCAGACTTGGCTTCTCCTAGCAGCCAAGTCAACAGCTCCCTCAGCTTTCCAGGCCGCCATGGCAACGGGCGGCCCCTCTGAGGTCATGTCTTCCAGGCGGCGTGGTAGGGCCTTTCCTTTTTTAGCTCCAGGCGGTGCTCCCACCGCTATGGGGGTCGAGGCGCTCCTTCCTTCCTTCCGAGGTCCTCCACCAGCCTCGGAGGGCGGGCGGGCAGGGAACCTTTGCCCCAGGTAGGGTATTCCTTGGTCCTCGCCCCACTGCCCGGAGCCCCCACCAGGGGCAGCCGGGGCCGTCCTGCCTGCTGGGCGTGCAGCCGGGCTCACTGGGATGGGGGCCCTGAGCCCGGGCCAGGCACCACGTCACCTCGCTGGCTCTGGCCTGTCACTGGGCTCACCCAGCGGCTGGCTGAGCCAGGCAGCCACGGGCTGGCGGACAGAGAGGAGGGTCCAGCCAGGACCCAGTTCCCGGGCTGGGCCCCTTCAGGTGGGTTTGGCCGAGCTCCCGAGATGTACCCGCAGAGGCCACTTTGCCTGCCGAGGACATTTTTCTCCCCTGGAGCAACATCCTCTCTGCCCTCCCTCCCCGGCCTCTCCAGCAGCGCCTGCCTCTCCGTCTCCTCCAGGAACTGGTCTGAGCGACACCCCGGCACCAGCAGCCACAGCCAGGGGCGGGCGGCACGTAGCAACTGAGAGACACGAAGCCCCGCCAGCCCGGGGCCCTTCAGGGAGGTGTCGCCAGCCTCTCTCTGCGTTTTGCGTCTTAAGAAAAGGGAGTCAGTGCTGCTGACATCCAGCAGGGGAAGGTGACAGCCAACCCAGGGCACTGTGGAGCCTCACACTCTCCCTGTGGCCTGCCCCAAGCTCCCACCCCAGCCCCGCTCCTGCCCCCCTGCCCTGGGCGCCTTGGCTAAAGCCCCCCACTCCCAGCCCCGCTCCACGGGATTAAATGAGGAGGCCTCGGTTAGTCTTTCCAGCCCTTCCGGACGGACGTATCTGGGGAACTCAGTCCTCAGCATCCAGAGGGAGCATCCCCTCAACACCAGCTGTGTGCCGAGGCCTTGTGCCACATTGGGAGGGTGGCAGAATAACGTGCGGGAAGGCCACGCCTGGCTCCGTTTCGTTTGCCAGTCCTGTGACCTTGAAGGACCCCTCCCGCCCCATCCACGCCTTGGTGCCGGGGGCAGATTTCTTCTCGTCCCTGGATGTGCCCGAGTCCGGCCTGACTGGAGGGAGCGAGGAGGCCGTGGACTTGGTTCTGATCTTGCTCGATCCCTGCCGGCTTCTAATCAGGGCGTGTTCCCGAGGCGGCGGGAGGGGCCGTGCGGAAAGATAGTTAAGCCGCGAATCCGTCTCCCGGAGAACAATGGTCCAGCAGGCCGGGGTACAGCATGTCTTCCCTCCGCTGGAGGGCCGAGCCGATGGCTTTTCCAGGAGGATGCGGGGGCATCAGTGACCCCCCTCCGCCCCCCGACATCTGTCCTCACAGGATGATCCCTATTTTTGTCCAACCTTCGTCATCATGGACCCGGATGAGAGAGACTTGGGTTGGCAGCCCAATTCCCAGCGAGGGCTTCTCGCTCGTTTCAGGAAGATCATCTATTTGGGCTGAATTGTTAAGGCAGATTGCTTTCACAGTATTCCAAACCGCTTTCTCACAGGAAGTGTCAGACCAGCAATTCAAGAGTCAGGTTTTCCACATCCTAAGGAGCAAGGAAAAGAGAGGAAAAAAATAGTCCTTTTTTTTTTTTTTTTTTTTTTTTTTTTAAAGTTGAAGGTCACCAGCGCTGGCCAGTGTTAGGGCGGCTCCGCATTGTGATGGCCCGTGCACCGATGACTTCCCGATAACCCAGCCCCGAGGAGGCCGCCCGCGGGTTCGGCTTAATTTTAAAACCGCCTGCCGGTCCCCGGGCTCGGGCGGGTGGGGCCCTTCCCGGTGCCGGACACGGACCCCCCGGCTGACTCCTGGGACCGAGCACACGGGAGGCGCCCCTTCCTCTCTGCGGGGCTCAGGTTCCTCCTCTGAAAGCCGAGCCCCTGCCAGGCGACCCCCCACCGCCTGCCTCCCCGCTGCGGCTCACCGCCGTTCCCATGCCGATGCCGCACCGCCTTTGGGGGGAGCTGGGCTGAGTTTCTAGAGCAGCGGTTCTCAACCTGTGGGTCTCGACCCCTTTGGGGGTCGAACGACCCTTTCACAGGGGTCGCCTAAGACCATTAGAAAACACCTATTTCCCATGGTCTTAGGAACCAACACACCGCTCCTCGGTGTAGCAAAGTGTAACAATGTAGTTTATGTTGTCATATGAAGACTGTTACCCATGCTACACCACGATTCAAGACAACATTTCATTTATTTGTCATTAGAAATAAATATTTCACAATATACAATTACATATTGTTTTTGTGATTAATCCCTATGCTTTAATTATGTTAATTTGTAACAATGAAAATACATCCTGCCTATCAGATATTTACATTACAGTTCATGACAGTAGCAAGATTACAGTTATGAAGTAGCAACGGAAATAATGTTATGGTTGGGGGTCACCACCACATGAGGAGCTGTCTTAAAGGGGCGCGGCCTTAGGAAGGTTGAGAATCGCTGTTCTAGAGGAAGCCGAGGAGAAATGGAGAGCCGGCGAGTGAAGAGGAAAAGATCTGCCCTCCTATAGAGAACGTGGAAAATGTGGATTACACCAAAGTTCTTTTTCCATCACTTGCCCTCAGGGACCTGCCCGCCTCTCTGTCTTACTCCTCCCCAAGCTCAGCCTTTGCGGAGAGCCTGTAAGGGCTGCGCAGTCTCTGCTGGGGAGCAGAAACCAGCAAAGGCGGCCACTCCTCAGTGCACACTGGGGCACCCTCGCCTAGAAGGGGCCGTGGCTGGGGCCGGGCGGGGTCTGCAGAGCTGAACCCCAGAATCCTGGATGCTCTATTGGAAGCTGGGAGGGGCAGGCGTACCGGACCTGGGTCAGGAAGCCGGACTCGGCTCGGTGCTTGTCCGTGTCGCCGGTGGTGGTGCCTCTCGTGTGTCTCTAGAGCAGCGGTCGCCAACCTTTCGTGACCGCTGCTCTAGAGAAACTGTGAAACGTGTGGAATACGGATTCCTCATCTGGCCACTGCCTCCCGGAGGCTCAGGGCTTCAGTGTAGGGGGTTCTGTAGGGTCAAGTACATGTGCCGAATACAGCAAAACCCTCTCCTTCCGTGAGCCTGCTCAGTTCTTATTGTTCAAATACGTAACGAGTATTTATTTTTAAAATGCTTTTTCTTATCTATTGAGATTATTTTATACCCCCTCCAACCTGTTAGTGTGAATTACATTCAATTTTTAAAAAATACATTTTATTGATTTTTTACAGAGAGGAAGGGAGAGGGAAAGAGAGTTAGAAACATCGATGAGAGAGACATTGATCAGCTGCCTCCTGCACGCCCCCTACTGGGGATGTGCCCACAACCAAGGTACATGCCCTTGACCGGAATCAAATCTGGGACCCTTCAGTCCGCAGATTGATATTCTATCCACTGAGCCAAATCGGCTTCGGCACATTCTTCAATTTTTTAATGTTACAATATTCTTACCTCCCCACTTAATCATAATTTTCTTCGAACTCATGGCTGATGCAGTTGTCTGTTACTTTATTTCATATTTTTTAACTTTTGTTTGTGAGTGTTAGGTTTTTGGAATCAAGGTTATAAGCCTCATTAACCATCACCATCGTCGTCATCATCATCATCATCATCTCAGCTATTTCCGTAGCAATTAATTTGTGTCGGATACTATTCTTAGTATTTGACATGTTAACTTGTTTAATACCATCCTTTTTGGAGATAGGACTATTATTAACCTCATTTTAAGGAGTTTCATGATGGCTAATATTTCCTGTCGAATTGTTCTCTTTGTTATCCTGTAACAGATAGTTTTATCAGAAATAATGCTTTTTATCCCAAAGGCTATTTTTATCTGATGGTATTTAGCGATGTTGGCTTTTAAATGGTTGGCATGCAAGTGATTGGTTTTTCCGATGCTTTCCCCTTCACCTTTTGGGTTGTGGATCTTGTGAAACAGCATGTTGCTAATTTAAAGAGACAACCTCAGTGTCTCTTTCTACTGACAAGGCTAATTTATTTTATCACAATTACTGATATACTGGAAATAATTTGTCCTGTTATATTTTATACTTTAATTTTGCCTTTCCCCCCCTTTTTTTTGAGTTAACCATTTTATTTTATTTTATTTTTTAAATATATTTTATTGATTTTCTACAGAGAGGAAGGGAGAGGGATAGAGAGTTAGAAACATCAATGAGAGAGTCATTGATCAGCTGCCTCTTGCACACCCCCCACCGGGGATGTGCCTGCAACCAAGGTACATGCCCTTGACCGGAATCAAACCTGGGACCCTTGAGTCCGCAGGCCGACGCTCTATCCACTGAGCCAAACCGATTTCGGCTGAGTTAACCATTTTAAAGAGAACAATTGAGTACATCATGACGTTGTGGGTTTCAAATCCTCCTCCTGGAAGTAAATCCTGCAGTAGTTCATTCAGTGAAGGTCTTTGATGGTCATCTTTTTTAGTCTCTGTCTGAAAATGTCTTCATTTAGTCTTTTGAATGTGAAACATGTCTCCTGTTTAAGTAATTGCTGATTATCTTTTCCCTAATGTTTTTCTCATTGTCTTGGGTGTCCGGTAGTGTCCGTAGGACACTGTGGGTGTGCACTCATTGTCACAAGCACCATTTGACGCTCCTCTGGATTCCTGCCGGTAAATTCTTGGCACTTGTCTTTTCAGTAAGTTCCTTTCATTCATTCTCTTTAGTCTTTCCTTCTGGGGCTCCTCCTAGAGGGATAATGGACTTGAAATTCCCCTCCCTGTTTCCTGTTTGCTCCTTCGGACACTTTTCCTCTCTTGGATTGAGTTGCATTCTGAGGGACATCATCTGATAGCTCCTGGTCATTTGTTACCTTGTCATTACATCTGGTCTCCTGGTTAAGCTTACAGAGTTTATTCCCAACTTTTATAAATTTCTAACCTGTAGAAAAGTTGGAATAACAGTACAGCGAGCACTTATATAACCTTCACCTATCTTCAGCAATTCTAAGATTTTGTCTCATTTGTTTTTTTTCCTTTCCCATCTAAATTATATGTATTTGCAACACACACATCTATTTGAAAGTAAAATTCAGATATCATGACATTCCCTCCCCCTTCTCCCCCCCAAATATTTCAGCTAAGGATAAGAACACTCTCCTACATAACCACAGTTCCATGACCACACCCAAGGAACTTGACATTCATTCAGTAACAGCTAATATGAAGCCCATGATCAGGTTTCTTCCAGGTGGCTCCAGAATACCTTCTAGGCTTGAGTTTAGCGTAGTCATGTCTCTCTGGTCTCTGTTAACCTCCAACAATTTCCCCCCGTTCTTTAGTTTCTCATGGTGAGAGGAGTCTTGTTGACCACGCTCTAGACCTGTCTGTTTTTGTTAGTAGGTTTCTTTTAAACACCTCTTGCACGGACAGCACATATGATGCTGCGCATTTCCCATTGATCACACCAGGAGCCCGTGAGGTCAGGTTGCTTTATTTATTTTAAAATATATTTTATTGATTTTTTTACAGAGAGGAAGGGAGAGTGATAGAAAGTCAGAAACATCGATGAGAGAGAGACATTGATCAGCCGTCTCCTGCACGCCCCACACTGGAGATGTGCCCGCAAGCAAGGTACATGCCCCCAACCGGAATCAAACCTGGGACCTTTCAGTCCGTAGGCCGACGCTCTATCCACTGAGCCAAACTGGTCTTGGCAGGTTGCTTTATTTTTGGTGATGCGAAGTTGGGTCACTCCATGAAGGTGCTTTCTCCATCGCTAAAAAGTAACCTCCCTTCTGCAAGTAATAAGGAATCTGTAACTTTCAGGCTATTATTAACCTCACAAACCTTTCACCAGTGGTCTTAGCATCCGTCAATGCCCTTTCCCCGTACTAGGAGTTTATAAAACGGTGATTTCCTAATTTTTATCATTTTGTTTTTATTAGTGGTTGGTATTCTTTAGAGAAAACCTTTTACATTACCTACCACTTCCTCCCTTTCTCTTCTAGAAGCAGGCTCCTATATTTTAAAAAATATGTTAGATATGTTTTTTTATCAATCATTATAATGTTCATACATTTTTTAATGTTTATGAGACTATTTACTTTTCACAGCTGCCAGTTTTTTTCTCATAGTCTTTTTACTTTTCTTAGGATTTTCATTTCATTAAAAAAAACAAACCCTTTTTCTAATATCTCCAGTGACAAGTATTTAGATTGTTGTTCTCTTATCTCGACTTCTCGGGAGTCCTGCTTGCAGCTTTAGCTGCTTTCTCTTATGGTGCACCCTTTCCTGACACACTCAATAGGTTTTGTCCTGAGCATAGTTCAGCGGGGACTTTACAGATGTCTCTCCTCCCCCACGTGGGGATCTCGCATGGCCCTCCTGTGGGAGTGCCCAGGTAATTACCACTGCTTCGGCGTCGTGTGCCAGGCTGTCGTTGGCCGGGGAAGACTTGTATCGATTTCTTGGATTCTGGGCTCCTGTGCTCCATGAATCAACTCGAAGTCTATTCACACGGGGTTCTGTTTCCATCAAATATATAGTGAATGATCAATATCTTCACTCTCACGTATGGGTTTCTTTTGGAATCCATAGCTAATGTAGCTTCGCCTCCAATACCCACACACGGGAGAGGGCGTCTCCTCACCTGGCTTGACGGGAAGAGCTGCTGTGATATCCTCACCTTTGGGATACACAAGCCATAGAGCGTCTGTAAGCATAGCCTGGCTGGCGTGCCCTCTCAGAGCCCTGCACCTGGCCATGTCCCGTGGGATGGGCCGCCCAGGCTTCCCCAGGCACAGAGCGGGCAGCGGTGCCACGGAGAGTAAGCGACTCGCTCAGGGTCACACCGAGTCGGGGGGAGGGGGAACAAGAACTCCGGCCTCCGTCTGAGTGGCTCTTTCCACCCAGCCGAGGTTCGGCCGCCCAGGGACTGAGTCCTGGCCCGGGCAGCTCTTAGCCCCGCGGTGCCCTGGCTGTGCCCTCCCTCGGGCCACAGAGAGGCGCTTGGCTGGAACTGGCTGGCGGCGCCCGCTTCCCGGGGATGTGCGAGGAGACACTTTGACACCAGTGTCTGGGCTGTTGGCACAATCGCCTTTTGAAGAAAGTGTTTTGAGTCCTTGATTTATCTTTCTGTCATTGTGTTTTCATTCAAAGGCAAGAACAGGCTTTTAACCTGACCTTTTCAACTTGGTAGTGCTCACGCCACAGAGGGACACAGGAAAGGAACAAAGGCGCGTTCCGAGCGCGGGCCCGCTTGAAGTCTCCCGGTGATGGCATCTGGGGAGCGGCACAAAGCATCTGAGCGGGCGCTCGCCGCTGATGGATGGCGTGCCCGGCGCACGTCCCATGACCGGGAGCGGCCCCCACCCTCCCACCCCGACTCGTGGCCACCCTCGTGCCTCATGGCTTTGCCCTCCGGAGGCCGGAGCAGGGGAGGGCCACGTGGGAGGTGTGGACTCTGTCCGGTGGCCCACAGGGAGCCACGGAGGGTTCTGGGCGGGAAGGACCGGAAAGAGCCGGCAGCCTGGGTGTGAGCCGGGCTCTGATCATGTAAGTTGTGTGACCTCGGGGGAGTCACCCGGCCTCTGGGAGGGTCCATCGAGGAGCACTGCCTCGAGGCTGGGCACAGGGGACACAGGCGGCCGGGAGAATCCCAGAGTCCTTTGTTCCACCGTGGTCACTTCTCTCACCGCGTGCATGGCTTTCATTGTCTCACTGGTCTGGAGCCTGAAGTCGGAGACCAGTTCCACTGGCCGCAGTCCAGGTGTTGCAGGGCTAGTTCTTTCTGGAGGTTCAGGGGAGACTCTGTTTCCTGCCTTTTCCAGCCTCTCGTGGCCACCACAGTCCTTGACGTGTGGCTCCTCCTTCCAGCTTCCTAGCACATGCCACCCTCTGTTTTCATGGTCGCCTCAGCGCTCTTCTCTGTCAGACCTTCTGTTTCCCTCTTGGGTAATCAAGGGGACCCTCCTCCATCTCAAAATCCTTAGTCCCGTTTACAAAGCCCTTTAGACCAGCGGTCACCCACTCACGGACCTCATGGACACCGGGTGCTGATGCTGCTTTGGGCCACACACGGTCCCATTGGCAGGCTCTCGGGTGTGGATTTCCTGGGGGCCATTGTTCAGCCACCACCCCACCTCATGGTGCAGTTTATTCTGTTAGTTTCACAAGGCTCGTCTCCCTGGGCAGGAGGCAGGCCTGCCAGGTCAGTGCCACAGGTTTGCCGGGTGAGGGCATGAATGCAGGCTTTGCAGTTGAGAAGGAGTGACAGCCATTCGGGCTGAGAGGATTAGTGTAGGTTTGTAAACAGGCAGAGAGGCACGGCTGAGGAGTTTGGCTTGGAGTGAATGCAGGTGGCGTGAGGGTGCAGAGCGGGGTGAGCTTGGGCGGTGGGTGGCCCGGACAGAGAAGCCCCCCAGGGCACCCTCACGGGCCTGGATGTGACGTCATAAGAAAGCAGTTTTGGAGCCACTGCTTGGGTTCCGATTGCTCTGCTGCCACCTACTCGCTGTGCAGCCTGGGAAAATCCCTGGGCCGCTCTGTGAGAAGCAGGGGCTTTGGTACTTGCCGGACACTCAGCACAGTGCCTGGGCAGCCGAGGAGTCAGGCCACAGCATGTGCTCTTACATCGCTGTCATCTTATGAACATGATGATTGATGATGATAATGATGATGATTGATGGGGAACCTTTGAAGAGGGCCAGCCAGACAGCAGTGTGGCCTGACTTTCTTCTTTAGAAAGAGCCTTTGACACCCATCTGAAGATGTGGGGGGCTGGCCTGGGGAGGGGGCCTCGCTGGGGAGGCCTGAAGCCGGTCAGGACGCTGTTGCGGTGGTTTGGGGGAGAGATGAGGCAGAGAGCAGAGACTGGTACCGAGGGGTGTAACTACCTGGGGTGTTCCGGGGATGCCCGGGCAGCCCCTGCTGTTCTCTGCAGCCACGTTGCTGTGCAGCAAGGGAAGGGCACCTGGTCTCAGTCTCCAGAGGGTTTAGACCAGTGGTTCTCAACCTTCCTAATGCCTCGACCCTTTAAGACAGCTCCTCATGTGGTGGTGACCCCCACCCATACAATTATTTCCGTCACTACTTCATAGCTGTAATCTTGCTACTGTTATGAACGGTAATGTAAATATCTGATATGCAGGATGTATTTTCATTGTTACAAATTGAACATCATTAAAGCATAGTCATTAATCACAAAAACAACATGTAACTATATATTGTGAAATATTTCTTTCTAATTACAAATAAATGAAATGTTGTCTTAAATCGTGTTGTAGCATGGATAACAGTCTTCATATGACAACAGTAAAGTACATTGCTACACTTTGCTACACTGAGGAGCGGTGTGTTGGTTCCTAAGAACATGGGAAATAGGTGTTTTCCAACAGTCTTAGGCGACCCCTGCAAAAGGGTTGTTCGACCCCCGAAGGGGTCGCGACCCACAGGTTGAGAACTGCTGGTTTAGACAGAAGTGGGACTCGGGTCCTTGGCCTTTCGTGGCGGAGCCAGTGGGGTGGAGGGTCTGATGTGAGTGTGGGGACGGGGACACAGCCTCTGCGCTGACCCTCCACCTCTCACATCCTCCATCATGGCTACTCTGTCGCCATTCCCCATGAGGACGCTTGCAGAACCCTCGTAGCCAGGGGCATAGTCGGGTGGTTTTGAATGGAGGCACATACATGGCTTGATGAGTGGCGGAGGCCGGCAGAGGCGAGGGCCGCCCGGGCAGGGGCGGGGGGAGGAGGGCGAAGAGCTCCGTGTTCCAGCTCCAGCGTAGGAAACCGGAGAACACGCAGCGAGTGCCCGGGGTCGGAACTGCACGTCCCGGGCGACCTCCCATCACGCCCCTCATCCATCTTCAGGAGGAAGCCGATTCAATAGAACCTGCCCTGGCAGGACGGCGATTGTTCCTGCAGTCATATCTGAGCCCGCAGGGATGTGGGAGGAAAATATATTTCAATGTCACCATCAAAAGAGCTGTCAGTTTTGGCCTAGTAAATGGGTTTTTAGAGAGTTAAGTCAATTTGTTATTTTTAATGCATTCTTTTTAGAAAATGATTGTGCTTTACTTCAGACGGATGCCTGCTGGAGGGGAAGGAAAACCTAAAGAGAGTTACATACAGGTGGATGGTCTTGAGAAAGCTCCTCACGCGTACACCCGAGTTTACCGCTCAGAGGCCCAGCACGGGTTCTCAGGCGCTTTTTAAAGAACGTATTACATATATGTTTAATTTGGTTTCAGAGAGAGCAAGGGAGAGGGAGAGAGAGACAGAAAGATCAATGATGAGCGGGAATCACCGGTCGGCTGCCTCCCGCATGCCCCCTATCGGGGACTGAGCCCACAGCCCAGGCATGTGCCCAGATGGGGAATCGAAGCATGGCTTCCTGGTTTGTGTGTGGACGCTCAACCACTGAGCAACACTGGCCGGGCTCTGTCGTGCATTCTAAATGGCTGCTGAGAGCTTGACAGGAAAGCTGGAGGAAGAATAGAGCTGAGAGGAGAACAATTTGTGAAATGATTACAAGAACGTGTGTGTGTGTGTGTGTGTGTGTGTGTCCCAGCAGGATCGTGGTGACGTCAGCAAATGGACTTGCCTTCGGTCCTTGGCAAGTGTCACGCTACATTGTGATGTGTGTGTAACCGTGTTCACAGCCTGAAAGGCACCTTGGAGGCGATTTGGTCCCAGCCACTATGGAACCTGCCGCTCGGAGAGGGAGAGTGACCAGTGCAGGGCACACACAGAACGAGGGCCGGGCTGGGAGAACGGATCCTGAACCCCGACCCGTGCCCCCTTCCCCCTGTTCTCTGCTGTTCTCCCGGGCCCACTGACGTGTGCTTTTCTTCTAGGAAACACCCGCTGCCCGCGCCCTGCAAGGTCGATGATGAGCCGGGGGCCCTGCAGCTCGGTAGGTGCGACTCTGGCTGCCATGCTTTGCCCGCCAGGGCCCAGGAGTCTCCTCGGGCTCTGCCTGGGAGGTGGCGGGTGGCGGGGCCCTCTCCTGGCGGGGTGGGGGCTCCCTTCTCCCCCGACCTCAGGAAGGAGGGCGGGCGGGGAGCAGAGCATGCTCCTGTTTGGTGGCTGTCTTCTTGCACCGCCAGTCTGTCCCTCCTGGAGGAATCTAAGACGTGTGGGCATTTCTGGGCCCATCTGGGGGCCCCAGGAGCCTTTTCTGCATCGGGAGGTTCTCAGGGCCATTCAGAACCTGCAGAGGCACCAGAAGGTCGTCTCGGTCAGCATGTTAGCCCGGCTATGCCTGGGCCGTCCATTCCTCTGCCATGCTTACCAACCTGTGATTGAGGTGACATACGAGCAGGGAGGTGCACGGGGTATGCTCAGCTGGGTGCATTTCACGTCTGTAGATCCCCTAACTCCACACGCACGTGTTAGTCTTGAAGCAGTGTTCCCCTCTTTCTGTAATTCTCTACCCCCTCCCACGCCACCCCCAGCCGGTGTGTCTGCAGGGTGTGCCAAAGGCAGCGAGCAGGAGATGGGGAAGGACGAGCTGTCCCCACCCCCCCGCACCCCCAGACAGCGGAGCTGGGGCCTGAGTGCCTTGTTGGCACATCAGAGCTGTGCACACATTCGCCTCCCCCTTTAAGGCTCCTTTGAACAGAAGCAGAGAGCAGGGCCCTTAGAAGGGACTGCGAGACGCGCCGTCTGAGGCTTTGCTTTGAAGAAGTTGGAAGGCAGGGCCGGCCTCTGAGTGGGTGCATCCTGCTTCGCTCTCTCCAGGGGTGCTTCCGGGTTTGAGTCACCAGGCGGGCAGGCGGGCAGGCGGGCAGCGGCTGTGCAGGCATGAGCACGGAGCTGGAGGCGCTGGCCTCGGCAGCCTTTCTAAGGACCCTTGTGGGAGACTTTCCACGGGACCCCTTCAGGTCCCACGGCTTCTCGTGGAAGGAAGGCTTTCAGTGACTCTCAGAACCCGGCTCTTTGAAGGACAGGCGTGTTTTCCAGAGGGAGGCGCCCCCGGCCAGTGGCTGGGCTGGGGACTTGGAAAAGGAGGGGATAGAAGGGCCCATGGAACCCCGTCAGCCAGAGAGGGAGAGGTTTGGGCGTGGGGTGAACCCAGGAGCCCGTCTGGTTAGACTTGTAACGTAAATATCTGTGTTTTCTGATGGTCTTAGGCGACCCACAGGTTGAGAACTGCTAGCAGGTTTGCCTAAGACCTGTGGTCAGCAAACTGTGGCTCGCGAGCCACATGCGGCTCTTTGGCCCCTTGAGTGTGGCTCTTCCACAAAATACCACGGTCCAGGCGAGTCTATTTTGAAGAAGTGGTGTTAGAAGAAGTTTAAGTTTAAAAAATGTGGCTCTCAAAAGAAATTTCCATCGTTGTACTGTTGGTATTTGGCTCTGTGGACGAATGAGTTTGCCAGCCACTGGCCTAAGACCATCGGAAAACACAGATATTTACATTACGATTCATAACAGCAGCAAAATCACAGTTATGAGGTAACAACAAAAATAATTTTATGGTTGGGGTCACCACCACAGGAGGAGCTGTCTTAAAGGGGCACGGCAGTAGGAAGGCTGAGGACCACTGGGCTAGAGGCACCGCCCGCTCTGCCAGCAGTTCCCTCTGGTTCGTTCCGACCTCTGCTGGCAGTTCCGTGCTGGCCTGGGTGCTGCGGGAGGTGGAGGGGGATAGAAGTGCCTTCCTCCTGGCAGGGCAGGGTGGCTGGCACCAGGGAAGAGAAGTGGCCTCCCAGCAGTGCAGGAAGCACACGCCCAGGTTCTGTGCCACTGCAGGTCCTGTGGCGGGTTCTGGATGTTTCCAGAGTGAGGTGGGGCCTAGACCGGGTTGTGAAGGATGGCCAAGTCTTGCCAAGTAGAGGTGTGAAGCGAGAGAGGCTGGCTTGAGGTCACCTGCCCAGGGGGGAAGTGGTGGGGTATGGGGCAAGGAGGCGGGAAAAAAGGCCATGGCCAGGCAAGGCCTATGTTGAGTGCTGTGCTTGAGGGTGATGGAACCGTCAGCCAGCAAGGGAGAGGCTGTAGCAGGCGCCAGGCTGTGGGGGGCTGCCTCTGCTCATGGGGGGGCCATCTCTGCTTGTGGGGG
>PVJN01013554.1:0-48529 GCA_004026805.1 Lasiurus borealis
TTCTCTTTCTCTCTAAAACAAACAAACAAAACAAATAAATAAAAATAGTGCCAAGGGTTCTCTTCCAAGTCAGTGTGTGGGTATTCTGGCCTCTCTTGGCCTCTCCCACTTGGCGAATGGCATCTTGGTGAGAGGGCACCAATGATTTGGTAGTTCTCAGAGCCAACAATGAAACATCCTTTTCTCTCTCTTTTTTTCTGATACATTAGAATTTCCCTTATCGACCCTCTCCCGCCAGTGTAGATGCGGCTAATATTTCTGTAAGGACACAGGAGGAGAGGGTGCTGGTAACCACGTGTGAAATTCTGATGTTTAGTTGGTTTTAACAGACAGGCACTGGCTTGTCACTGACACAAGCAGAACACCAAACGGGGTTCGGGGCGGTTGCGTTTTCCTCCCTGCGGCTCCTGGCTGCGCGTGGATGCCGTTACTGGAGGGGGACCGGCCTGAGTCAGGGCACGTGGCTCTGGCCCCCGCGCTGCCCCGCTCGGCACCGCCTCCGTCACCACCTGGGCCGGGGAACCTGGTCCTGTGGCGGTGCCGACAGTGGGAGCTGAGAACTGGAGTTTCTGGGGGAAGGGGAGTCTGCACCCTGTATCACAGAGGCACGGGTCTCTGCTGTCCGTTCCTGCTTTTGACTTAAACGGGTTCTGATGACATCGGCAGAGCTTGACCGTGACTGCTGGAGTTTGCGTTATCACTGACGTGACGTGTCTGTGCGTGTGTGTGCCGAGGTGATGTAGACATTGGTTAGGGATGTTTACTTTCGTATTTGAGACTCTCTTATTTTATGCGATCGGTCGTCATTCCCTGTGTGAATCCACAGCCATGTAAGCCTGTGTGCTGAGACAGAGGACGCAGAGCTGGGTGTTGGCATTTTAGGGTGCAAAGTGGAAAACAGCACTAGACAGCTCAGGCCTGCTCCAGGCAGTGGGAGTATTTCCGGGCAGGTCCATGGTGGGGCCCGGGGAGGTGGGGGGTGGGTAAGGGGAGAGGTTCTGTCCCGAACCCCGATGGACCGAGCGTGGTTTTAGGCAGAGAGAGGGCAGGGGCGGCTTAGGCGGACGGGCAGCTCCTCTCTCCGGGCGTGTGGTGCCCACGGAGGGTGGCCCGGGCCTGGAGGAGGTCAGAGGCGGGACAGCTGGGCCCCTCCCCCAGCCGCCCAGCGCCATGCAGTGTGTGCGGCGAGCCTGGGAAAACCAGAGGCATCTGGGAGTTATATTTAGCATCCCGGCAAGCAAACATCGGTGGCTGCCCGGTGTGACAGCGCTGCTCACAGGTCATGGTTTAGGCTCTGACCACTATCAGCCTCGTTTTCCCAGGGCTGTCACTCATGCACATCCCTGGTTTTCCGTGTGCTTTTCCACGTCTTCGCGCATCCCCTCTGCTGACCGGCTAGGGCGGACCATGCTCTGGAGCCATGGAGTACGTGGGAGTTTCCGGTTCTTTCTGGGAACATGAGAAAGTGGCTCAGAGACCCTCTAGAACAGTTTTTCTCAACCTGTGGGTCGCGACCCCTTGGGTCGAACGACCCTTTCACAGGGGTTGCCTAAAACCATTGGAAAATGCAGATATTTACATCATGATGCATAACAGTAGCAACATTTCATGATTGGGGGTCACCACCACATGAGGAACTGTATGCAAGGGTCGCGGCCTTAGGAAGGTTGAGAACCACTGCTCTAGAGTTCTCACTGATTCAGTCCTCACGATGATGTCAGGGAGGTGTGAGTGCTCCCATCCAGGGGAGAAGACAGGACTAAGCAGTGTGTGCAGGGGGCTAGGCGGGGGTTAGGGTGTGGCCGCATCCACTGTGGATGCGAAGCCCACGCGTTTCCCCAAGACCTCGTGGCCTCCCTTCAGAGTTAGAGTTCACGTAGCCGTCGTGGACAAGTGAGGGTGAACCGTACTCCTGCCTCACGCCAGAGACTATGTTTTAGATACAATTCTCCAAGCTTCGTGTGAAGCTTCTGGACCTCTTATTCTCCAGAAAGACTTGTACCTGCTGGTTCAATACTCACTCACTCACATTGGGCTTCATGCATTTTGCCATTCTGTAGGTGTGAAATATTACTTCCAAATTCTCTTTGATGCTAAGGAGAACATTTTCCCAAATAATGAGTCAGGGAAGCTGCTTTCTCCGCTCCTGCTCAGTCTGGAGGCAGGCGATGGTAGATGAAACCGTGGGAGGGGCTGCTTTCCGTGGGTTTTGTGATGCCTTGACCTCAGCGTGTGCGCTCAGGAGTCGGCCTGAAAATTGTGAAATAGCACACGCTTAAAGAAACCACCAACCAGCCATCTCCTTAACTCCGTATTTTGGAGTGAACACAGTTATGTGGATACCTTTACTCTAAAACACGTGTGGGCATACTCCAGAGGAGGGTAATGAAGGAGTCTAGGTATAGAAAGCATCAAGTTTAGCTGGAGGATGCTAAAGTGGAGTTGTTTTTAACGTGAATCACCGTTAAAAGGTTCGCTGGGCTCTCAGGCCGGCCTCTGAAACCTTCACACCGCGTGCCGCCTGACTTGCTGCGGATTGGTCTGGAGCCCGTGTCCCAGTCCGCGCTGGTCTGGAGCCCGTGTCCCAGTCCGCGCTGGTCTGGAGCCCGTGTCCCAGTCCGCGCTGGGAAGTCAGCACTGGACTCCTCCTCACCCACAGACCCGGCTGGGGACCGAGGCTTTGGAGGCGAGGGCAGCGTGGCAGCTTCCAAAGGAGAACCACGAAAGGGTGTGTGCGTGTGTGTGTGATGTGTAACTCATGCATACATGTGTGATGTATAACTTATAACCCGTGTGTGTGACGTGTAACCAATAACTCATACATACGTGTGTGTATAACCTATAACCCGTGTGTGTGTAAGATGTGTAACTCGTGCATATATGTGTGTGATGTATAACCTATAACCTGTGTGTGTGTGTGAGAAGTATAACCAATAACAAATACGTTTGTGGTGTATAACCTATAACCCATTTGTGTGTGTGTGATGTGTAACTCCTGCATATATGTGTGTGATGTATAACCTATACCCTGTATGCGTGTGCGTGTGTGTAAGATGTGTAACCAATAACTCATACATACATGTGTGATGTATAACCTATAACACGTATGTGCATGTGCATGTGCGCGAGATATCTAACTAATAACTCATACATACATGTGTGATGTATAACCTATAACCCGTGTGTGTGCATGTGTGATGTATAGCCAATAACTCATACATACGTGTGTGATATATAACCTATAACCCACGTGTGTGTGAGATGTGTAACCCACACATACATGTGTGTGTGTGTGTGTGTGTGTGTGTGATATGTATAACTCACACAGGCATGCGTGATATGTATAACTACAGTCATGTTAGGTGCTCTTTGAAAGGGGGTGATTTGTATCGTAGCCTCCACAGTACATTGTTTTGTCACATAGTTGCGCGAGATGTCTAACTAATAACTCATACATACATGTGTGATATATAACCTATAACCCGTGTGTGTGCATGTGTGATGTATAGCCAATAACTCATACATACGTGTGTGATATATAACCTATAACCCACGTGTGTGTGAGATGTGTAACCCACACATACATGTGTGTGTGTGTGTGTGTGTGTGTGTGTGTGTGATATGTATAACTCACACAGGCATGCGTGATATGTATAACTACAGTCATGTTAGGTGCTCTTTAAAAGGGGGTGATTTGTATCGTAGCCTCCACAGTACTTTGTTTTGTCACATAGTTGAAGCGTGGGTCACCGCAGTTGGGGACTGGTACCTGGAAAAGAAACCTTGTCGGGAATACTGCGTTGAGACGTGTTTGAGGACGTTCTTGATGTGGCGGTCTCTCTGGTCCGATGTGAGTGGTGGGGAATGAAACGCTCTGGAATCCACCAGCGGAAGAGAGTTGTTGGGGCCTGATGTGATGTGAGGAGTGACTCGGCCTGTGTGTGCTTTGGAGAAGTCTTGGTTTGGTCTGGTCTTTGGTTCTTTCAGAGGTACTGTAATGGGCAAGGGCTGGACCCTGCAGAGCACACCTTCAGTGTTAGAGAGAGCGGGAGGGCCAGCGGAGGGGCTTGGGTGTGGGTGACTGTTAGTAACAGGCCAACGAAGGGAAGGTTACAATGCATGGATATTCGCATGGATAAGCATCTGTTTTCACGTCCGAAGTCTCATCGAAAGGCAGGGGTGCGTTTGGAGAGGTGCAGAGGATCTGTGTGTCTCTTGCTTCCGAGGCTGAGAAATCTCAGCGGTGCGGTAAGCCAGCGTTTTTGACATGGGTGCAGATTATGGCAGTGATGAAACGGATCTTACAAAAACGGATCTTACACGCACACACACGGGTTTTAAGTTATACATCACACACGTATGTATGAGTTATGGGTTACACATCTCACACACACAGATTATAGGTTATACATCACACATGTATGTATGAGTTATTGGCTATACATCACACACACACACGTGCGCACACATACAGATTATAGGTTATACATCAGTTTCAGTCACTGATAAGATGAACCTGCGGCACTGTGATCTATGGCATTAACACGTAGACATTCTAATCACTTTCCAATTAAAATTTCTGCTTTGGCGATGCCAGTTCTGGTTGTGTTCTGTGTAAGCGAAGCAAACACCTTCCCCATGGCCTGGGCGATCGACTGAAGGCGAGGAAGGGGCTGCCCATGCCCGGTGGGGGTCAGCCTGGGCCGTCCACTCGCTGCAGCTTCAAAGCGCCAGCTCAGCTGATTCTCACTCTCCATCCACAGCTTCCTTCCGCCTTTTGCCACCAAGTGTGGGAATCATCACATGTTGCTGTTTTCGGCGGAAATTCTAACTAATTTAAATCGTCCTGGCGAAACTTAATTCATAGTCTTCTGTTTTAGTTTTCTTACAACGTATCCATTAAAATGTGTGTTGAGGTGAAGTGTGAAGCCAGCACACGTGTACATCAGTGTGCTGTGTGGGCAGTTTCTGTCACTGTTAGGTGCCGTGTTCGTTGCCTGGCACAAGGAACACGGGTAGAACTCCGTCTAACGGCATCGGAGGACTCTGGGCCTGTGCGTGCTTTGGTTCAGGGAGGGCATCCTGGCAGTTCCCGGGCATCCCTCAGAACGGGCTCAGGTGTTCCTTCTGGGAGGTTGTGGGGTGGACGCTGCAGGCCCTGTAGCTGGTGGGGAGGGACTGTGTCTGCCCCCCCTCCCCCACCCCTCACCCCCTGCCTGGCTCCTCTGCGGCTCTGGATCTGAGAGCCAGGCCGAGGCTCCGGTCCTGGTCCTCCCGCGTGGCCTTGGCCCCGAGGCCGGGCTGACTCACCAGGACCAGAATAAAACGCCGGGTCTGGTGCTGGGCTGGTCATGTTGGTGCGAGGCTGACCTGCAGGGGAAGGTGGCTGTGACTCATAGCCCTGGTGCCTGTTCATGACATTTTTCACCCGCGACGTTCTGTATTATTCAAAGTCCTGTCCCTTTCCAAGGAGCGCTCAGTGCATTAATGTTTGATAGGACCTGCAGACGGGTCTAAAATAGGGGCGCTCTAAGAATACGCTGAAGTCAGAGTGTTCTAACGCTGGGGGGACCTTGCCTGTATCATAGTGAGCTGAGAGGAGCGGGCGAGGCTCACTCCCACTCGCATATCGGGGTTCCAGACGCAAACATCTCTCTGCTTAGGATGCACGCCTTCCCTTACGTCGGCTTCAGCTCCTCATAGTTGTTGAAACCTTCCAGAAGGTGGAAACACAGACTGCCCTGTGTCCATGGAGGTGTTCTTTGTGCTTTTCTGGGTTTTCACTGGTCGGGTCACTGTTTTAATATTTTTAAAGGGTAGCAGTGTTTTTAATGTATGTGTCATCGCGACAAACGTTCTGCCTTTGTCACAAATAATGACTCAGTACCGTGGCCGGCAAACGGCGGCTCACGAGCCGGCCTTGGTCTGCCGCCCCGTTGACTGATGAGTGAGTGGGTTTGCCGACCGACCACGGCCGCAGGGAGCTCACCTCTTCGCTCTTCTCCCCAGGGCAGCCCGATGGACCCCATGGTGATGAAGCGGCCCCAGCTGTACGGCATGGGCAGCGGCCCGCACTCGCAGCCGCAGCAGAGCAGCCCGTACCCCGGAGGCAACTACGGCCCCCCCGGCGCCCAGCGGTACCCCATCGGCATCCAGGGGCGCACGCCCGGGGCCATGGGAGGGATGCAGTACCCACAGCAGCAGGTTGGTGCCTCCTGTTACTCCTTCCTCCCCCGCCCCCTCCCCCCACTCCCCCCTCCTCATTGGGGATGGGTCTGTCCTGTCTTTACTGTGCGCTAAGGTTGGTATGGGGAATTACTGGTTTTCTGCCCTCTTCAATTTTCATAGTGTTTTTTAAATAATCACAGGACAACCCCTCCCCCCCCTTTCTTTTGAAGAAGGAAGAGCGGGCTCCTGAGAGCTCAGTGCGATAGGCCAGCGCGGCCGCTGTCTCTGAAAGACGCGCCTGTCACCGTCTGCAGCGGCTCATACAGGTCTCAGCCCTGCAGTGAACCTGGCTCCCCAGCGTCTGTGTCAGCCGTCAGAGCGGGGCTGGGAATAGACTTCCCGAGGCGCGGTTTGAGTTATTTAAAGGTCTTTCTCACGAAGATAGCAGCAGCTTAAAACAATTTCTTTCCATCTCCCCAAAAGTTATTTGACTTTCATGTCTCCTGTACCTTTAGAAACAGGTTGCTGTGTTTCATGTGAGAGGGTTTGAAGTGTGTCTGCTCTTTTAGGCTTTCGTGCGTTTTCTGTTTTTACTTGAAACACACAAAAAGGACGTTTCCCGCTCTCAGGACCCAGTGTTTCTCTCTAGAACAGCGTTCTCAACCTGTGGGTCGCGACCCCTTTGTGGGTCAAATGAACCTTTCACAGGGGTCGCCTAAAACCATCGGAAAATGTAGCCATGTAGTTTACTGTTGTTCTATGAAGACTGTTACCCATGCTACACCATGCTTCGAGACAAAATTTCATTTATTTGTAATTAGAAATAAATATTTCACAATATCTAATTGTGATTATCACTATGCTTTAATTAGGTTCAATTTGTAACAATGAAAATACATCCCGCCTATCAGATATTTACATTACGACTCATAACAGTAGCAAAATTACAGCTACGAAGTAGCAACGAAAATAATTTTATGGTTGGGGGTCACCACCACATGAGGAGCTGTATTAAAGGGTCATGGCATTAGGAAGATTGAGAACCGCTGCTGTAGAATCAAACAGTCGGGGTGCCTTAAGTGACCCCGTGCCTGATGGCAGGAGTGACCCCGGTCTCCTGGACGCTGGGAGGTGGGCCTGTGTGCTGCCCGAGGAAGAAGATGTCTGGGAGGGGGGGCTCATCCCTGGGACACCAGAGAGGCTGGCTGGCAGCCCCCCTCCATGCCTCAAGCCCCGGGGCATCAGCTGCACCCCACAGAGGGGTTTCCTTGGGGCCTCCCCGCCCGTCTCTCAGGAGCTGCTCCCTGCCGTTTGTCAGTAACACACGGGCCGGCACCCCTGTTCTCGCAGAGCGGGCCGGGGCATGGGCATCCCGCTCCCCGGCTGCATGGGGAGTGCGGGCCGGTGCCCCAGCCTCTTCTCGGAGACAGCGTCTTCCTCTCCCCCTCACTCCTCCTGGCCACGCCACGTCCTTCCTCCCCTCGGTCGTAGGGAGAGACGGGTAGCTCCGCGGGGTCCAGCTCTGGTTCCTACCCTCTGTGCGCCCCTTACCCCCGGAAGCTCTCCCCTGCTTGTTCCTTAAAGTGGCTGATCAGGAGGCTCGTGGGCAGCCGCATGCTTAATTGTCCTGGAAATGTTTCCAGCATCGCTCCTTTCTCCAGCCGTAGCTTACCGTCCGGAGCACAGATCTCTGATGGAGGCTGCTCGTGGGGCGAGGGAGATGGTTTGTCAGGGATCGCACAGTGAGGCGAGAGGAAGCAGGCCAGTCCACCCCATTCTGCCCTGGCGGCCTCCCTGGGCGCGGACAGTTCCCGGTGCTGCTCCGGCCGCAGGCAGAGCGGAGGCAGAGAGCTGGGAAGAAGCGGCGGCGCCTTAAACAAAGAAATCTAAAAAGAAGAAAGAAAGAAAGAAAGAAAGAAAAGCGGCAGCAGGACCACGGAGAGGGGGAGATGCTTCCCACCTCTCCCTCCCTGCCTTCCTGACGGGCCCCTGGAGGTGACGTGGAGAGGGTGCTCCTGGCGAGCCGCCTCCATCTCCCCTGGCCGAGTTCCAGCCCTCGGAGTGTTTGCGGGCTCAGCGTGCGGTGCCAGAGCGGGGACCGGGCCGCCGAGGAGAGTGAGGGTAATTACCTGGGAACGTGCTCGGCTCGCCTGTTACGGATCCAGAGCGAAGCCTCCGCTCTTAGCGTTTTGTCTATTTAATCCCCGGGCTCTCGTGCACTTGAGAAATCCAGTCACTGTGGGGCTTATTGGAGGGGACCATTTCATGGAGATTACCCACCAAGTATTTTAGCAAATGTTTAATCAGGAGCTTAGATTAGGTATCTTACTGCCAACCGATAGAAGTGCCCGATTCTAAACACAGATCGTTAGAGGGAGAAAGGGAAGTCAGGTGTCTGGTAGGAGCCAACGCTTTGGCTGGAAAATGCCAGACTTTCCTACCGAGTCCATCCTGGTGGAGGCGTCTGAAACCCTTCATTGCTTTCCACCTTTTCATTAGCTGTGACGCATCCTTGCAATAACCTATTTTGTTTTGAAATGTAAAAGGCTAATCAATTATGCCGAAACCGGTGTGGCTCAGTGGATAGAGTGTCGGCCTGTGGACTAAAAGGTCCCAAGTTCAATTCCATATCAAGGGCCTGTATCTTGGTTGCGGGCACATCCCCAGTGGGGGCGTGCAGGAGACAGCTGGTTGATGTCTCTGACTCTCTATCTCTCTGCCTTCCTCTCTTTAAAAAATGAATAAAATATATTTAAAAAAAAATAAAAGGCTAATAAGTGAAACATAACTGAATGCCTTTTTGAATGTGTGTAACGTTTTAAAGGGGACACACGTCTTTTATCATACGTAGTAAGTTCAGGTGGTCAGTTAGGTGTAGGTTTGAAAGGGGAAAAAGGGAAGGTTTTGGTAAAGGTCACGAGGACACATTTATTCTGTTGGTCTGTGTTCTCGGAGAGGAGTTGCCAGTGACTTGCTGTGTGTGGCACTTAGGAACTGCCCTCCGAGCCGGGCGCCGTGATTGGCCGCGGGTCCTGTCTGTCTCCCCCCGGGTTGATGTCATTGTCTGGGCCTGGCTGTAGTCATGGTTGCTGGTGTTGTTCGGGAAACAAGGGAAGATAATGGTGACAGGCGTGTGGAGAGCATGGCACGGTCACCTAGGCTTGCCTTGGCTTGGGCGGCCTCCAGAGCCGGCTGGGTCTGGTTTGTGAGCCTCCGATGAGCTGAGGCCTGTTCATTTGATATGGCTCCTGTGTTTCTGCAAAGGACCGAAATGCAGGGGTTCAAGTTTGCCACTTGAGCGGCACTTACCAGCCGCGTGGTAAGTTGTGCTTGGCTCCTGGCTGGCGCTCCCCCTGGGTGACAGGGGTGTTAAGTGAGCATTTGCTCAGAGAGCGCAGCCGTGCTTCTAGGAGATTCCACCTGGGCAGTGTCACCGCTGGCCACCGTGTGTGCGATTGCCGTGCTCACCTGGCGCGTCTTGTTTGCATGGCGATAATTTTATTTTTGAAATAAACTCACGCCCGGGTCTTTGAAGCATGACGTGATAATGGCGCATCATTTTGGTGTTTATTAACTGGAACTCGATTTGTGGTCTTTCGCTTGCTGACTCTCCCCATCACCAGGCAAACACATGACCCAGCAGATTAGCTCTGCGCAGTGCCCTGAGAACGGGCCTGCGCGGGCTTTTATTGAGCCGCGAGGGGAAATGAGTGTCTTCCTCTGGCTCCTGGCATCCAGCGTGGGGGGCTGACGGGAAGGAGTCCCCGGGCTGATTGCCTCTCGGGCTGCACAGAGCAGGGGTCACCTTTCGGGGGGCCTGTACGAGGTCCTGACTCTTTCCGAGGTGTTCAGTTTCTTAACAAAAAGTAGATAACAAACCATCTTTTCCTGGATCAGGGACGTGAGTGAATAAATGTTTGTTTCATTTTCCTTGTCCTTTGTGATCGTAAATGTATACAGAGGCCTGGGTGGCTTGCTTAGAAAAAGATTTTCGTATAAACCAGTGGTTCTCAATCTTCCTAAGGCCGAGACCCTTTAAGACAGCTCCTCATGGGGTGGTGACCCCCAACCATAAAATTATTTCCGTTGCTACTTCATAACTGTAATTTTGCTACTGTTATGAACTGTAATGTACATATCTGATAGGCAGCATGTATTTTCGTTGTTACAAATTGAACATGATTAAAGCATAGTGATTAATCACAAAAACAATATGTAATTATATGTTGTGAAATATTTATTTCTAATTACAAATAAATGAAATTTTGTCTTGAATGGTGGTATAGCATGGGTAACAGTCTTAATATAACAACAGTAAACTACATTGCTACACTTTGCTACACCGAGGAGCGTTGTGGTGTGTTGGTTCCTAAGACCATGGGAAATAGGTGTTTTCCAATCGTCTTAGGCGACCCCTATGAAAGGGCCGTTCGACCCCCAAAAGAGTCGCGGCCCACAGGTTGAGAACCGCTGGTATAAACGAAATAGCTAGCGCCCAGGTAAATAGGCTGCGGAACAAAGGTACATGTATGTGTGCCAGGCAGATGATGATGTCGGAGATTCTCCCTTACCAAGGGTTTTGGAGTCGATATTTTAACTGTCCTCCCTCCTTGCAGGTGTTTATATAACCTGATGCCTTTGGCAGGCTAAAACCAGGGAAAGGAATGAGGGCAGGTGAGAGATTTACTTTAAGTTCCTGAGCGCTTTTATAATGGGAAATGATGACTTCGTTAGTTTTTAAAAGCACACCTGTACTGTGAAGACCTTTACAATTAGAAGACCATGGGATAGAATCATTATTTTGAAAGTTAGCCTGGCAAAATGAAATAGAAATTACTTATTTTTGTTTTAAAATAAAACAGAATTAAAATGAGTTTCTTTAAAACAAATTTTAAAAAAATCAATAGGCATTTACATTTGTGCCTTTAATTTATCTCCCGCACCCTTTGGATCTGTCTGTTTTGCTGTGCGTATTCTGTGTAAAATACTTATTTTAGAACATAAGCATTTTATGTGGTGCCATCTTAACAGCCAAAACACTCTTCCAAGGCAAATATTTACCTGGGCAGCAGCTGTTTCTAAAGCAGACAAACATTGCAGTTGTTTGGCTAAAATAAATGTTTGGGTTTTTTTTTTAAGGTTATTACAGCCTACCAGGTTATAGGACTCCCATCTGTGCTGCTTGCATCATTAAAATTACATACATGTTTTGATATTGCTTAAACTGTGTGAGAAGTAAGGATGAACGGGGAGGGAAGACTGGTTAGAGATGTGAGAATTCTGAAGTCTTCTGATGTGAAATGTCTGTGTAGACTCGTTCTCGGAGTCTCAGACGTGAGTCTGACAGCCGGGGCCTGATTTTCGTTTTCTCTGACAAAAGCCTGGACTTGCTGTTTTCAGGGAGCAGGATTGAGTGTGATGGGCTGAGCAAGGAAGGCCTGACAGCATAGCGGGTGGAATGGACACCTCCTGTCTGTTTCCCATTCAGATTTAATTTTCTGAGAGTTTATAGCAAAGATACCCACCTGTACCTGCCTGCGCACGCAGGCAGCATAAGACAGCTCTTTGTGACAGCGGTATGGTGGCGTAATGAAGTGATCTGTATATGTATATGGATCATACATTAAACATGTATCTTAGCTGTGTAAGGATATGCAT
The DNA here is from genome assembly GCA_004026805.1 of Lasiurus borealis. Taxonomy (NCBI): domain Eukaryota; kingdom Metazoa; phylum Chordata; class Mammalia; order Chiroptera; family Vespertilionidae; genus Lasiurus; species Lasiurus borealis. The sequence goes on from PVJN01013554.1 coordinate 11,827, forward strand.
GCGCATAATAGGTAAACAAAGTGAAGGTAGCCGTGTCGGCCAGTGGAGCAGTGAGCGCTCGAGATCTGCTCCCTGTTGGTGTGCAGCGTTGTATGTATATGCGTGTTGTATGTGCGTGTTGTATATGCGTGTTCCCCACCGCGAGGCTGAGAGCCAGGCCGCTTTGCTTGCACCTGACACGTTTGGGGTCCTTTCCGCAGAGGCAGGTTTTGTAAGGAACGGCCTTCTGTTGGCCGCGTTTGTCCCGATTCCCTCGGTGAACATGGAGGTATTTACAGTTTACCAACAAAGTCCGTTCACACCTCCCATGTCTGCTTCCAAGTGGAGAGCAGATGCTCCTGTCTTCGGTGCCAAAGTCCCCGTAGATGGAGTTTGGTAGCAGGAAAATATTTTCGAAAAGATTTGTAGCTATGGTGATTTTTATTTGCTCCTTAAAAATTTAAATTTCTGGACTACCTCCCTGGTTTTATTTACTTTTTATTCTGTAGTTGGATTTAAACATTTTGAAGCATTCAGTGTGACTTCTTTTTGTAGAGTTGTAATAAAGGAGATCACATTTCAAGTTAAATTTATAAAGTCTAAACTCTTTATCCTTTTCCCTAAAAATTAGAAAAAGACCAGGTTTTATACTTGACATCAGCTTCATGAGAAAATGTGAGATGATTTTTTTTTTTAGGTTGAAATGCTACTTTTATATCAGGAAGTTGATACATATTTTTAATCCTCACTCACCCGAGGAAATTTTCCTATTGATTTCTAGAGTTGGAAAGGAGGGGGAAGGGGCAGAGAGAGAGAAACATCGATATGAGAGAGACATCAATCGGTTGCCTTCCGTATGCACATTGACCGGGGTGGGGCACCTGCAACTGAGGGCTGTGCCCTTATTCTGGGAATTGCACCCAGATCCTTCGATTCACGGGCTGATGCTCTACCCACCCGCCTAGCCAAACCAGCCAGAGCCACTTTTTATCTGACCATTTACTTTGCTGTTGGTATTCTAGATTATGTACAGTGCTTATTCTCTGCTGCTAGCTTATCCTAGTGCTTTTTTTTACTTATCAATTCTATGTATTTTACGCATACAGACTGGCAATCGAAAATGTCTGCTCAGCTTTTCTGTTATTTTTATTCTTGAGGTGTAAATCCCAGGTATGTTTTAGTCTGAAATGACTTACTTGAGTATATTTTAAGTAAACTTGGCTTATTTGCTTTCACCAAAGAAAAAAGTATATTTATGTTAACATTTAAACACTTAAAGTAAAACTAACAGTTTATAGCAATAAAAAAAAACATCCATATTCCTTTAATGCTCCTTGAACGAAACCCCCAAAGCCCCAGAAGTTAAACGGAAAGTTCAAGTGACAGAAGGGCGTACCTTAGGCCAGTGGTGGTGAAGCTTTGGAACAGCTGCAGACAGCGGGCGCTTGATGTGATGGCTGGGCCTCTGAATCCTCTCCATTGGGTTTAGTGCCCTGAGCAGGGAGGGGACCGGGTTTGGTGGAAGGGCGATACGGATGCAGATCTCCGTCTTAGTCCTGGTCCTTTGGTGATGCTCACCGAGGTGAGGATGCCAGGTATAGGAAACAGTTTTTTCTGGAAGGAACTCACTGCTTTAGTTGAGAATTCCTTCCCGGGGGAACCGAGCTCTGCCGTGGTGGGGGAGGGGGCTTCCGGGGTGTTTACGTGTGTGTATCCACACTCGCACTGGCGTTGTGTAAAGGCTGGTGTGTGTTTGTGGAAAACCAGCCGCCAACATGACAGTTTAGTTCTTGAGTGAAATTGGTGAGTTGAGCCCCCTCTTCTTAGCAGAGACTTCCACTGCTCTGTGGGGTCCAACACCTCTGGAGCTCAGCTGCGGTCGGGGTGGCGTGGAGCCGGCTCACCGGGCACTGCCGTCCTTACTGTGGCTCGTTTCCCCAGTGGAGGGTCATGAAAGTGCACTGGGGAGGAGAGAAAGGAGCTTGGGGTTGAGTGAGAATGAAATATTCCTGCGTGTTTAGTCCAGTTGAAGATACACGGGAGATGGGTAACTTTTACTTAGAAGGACCCACAGGAATTGAGAGCCTCTACACAGATTGGCCGCCGCCGCCGCCGCTTCCTCCTCCTCCTCCTCCTCCTCCTCCTCCTCCTCGTCATCATCGCCACCATCTTCCGAGCCCGTTTTCTTCTTTGTGAGCCATGAGGGCGCAGCAGGTGATGCTGATAATCCCTGTGGTGCCAGGTACCACACCAGGCACTTCACATGAACGCTCTCGATCCATCCTTGCTACACTTCCGTTTGAATCAGATCTTCCACTCTCCTGTCACCTTCTGGAGCACAGGCCTCAGCCTGAGGGCCGCGGGCAGGCATGTCCCACTTACCTGTCACCATGCCGACTGCGTCAGAGAAGCTGCTCCCGTGTTCTCTTCCGTATGGCAGGTCATACTGATTCCCTGTGTGTAGTCGCAAATACAGAGTTTTTCTTTTGAAATAACATTAGGTGAAAGCGATGCACTTTACAGAAAACCACGCTATACATTGAATTTCCTCACTTCTGGTCTGACTCTGCACGCATGCCTTGAATGTCTGCCGTGTGCTCCACGCCACCCCCTGACCGCAGCTGAGCCTTTGTAGTCTGCATGGCTCATGAGTTTTGCTTTTGGAAATAGGAACCTGCCAAAAACCTAAATCTCATTGTATTCAGGAAATATAATCAACACTCTGAACTGTATTCCTGCGTGTTTAGGTGAATGATGATATGGGAATGTGTATAAAGAAGTTAAATTTTGAATAAAAATTTAAACTTTATTTTTCTCCTTAGATGAGCTTACTAGTTGACTTTTATGTTTTTTCTCTGACCTCTGCTTTTATAAATAGTAATGGAAAATGCTGCACCTCTTACCACTTCTTCTGATTATTGGCAGTTTTATCTGTTATCATTGCCCCTGACAACATACTTCAGGGCATCTTTTCTTGTTATGTAAAGTTGCATACATTTGCTACACATCTTTCACAATTCAAAACAAAAAGGTAATAGAGTTTTTGCTTCTGTTAATTAGATCTACTAAATTCACTGTATGTAAGATTTTCTCTTCCTTCATGGTTTTCCTCCTTCTATTTCATTTTTGAAGCATTTTTATTAGTATTCATTACATTGTTCTTACATTAATGGCTAATGTAAGATTGGCATTATATGGATATTACAAATTAGTTATCTGGAGCCATACATGAATCAAGTCAAATGATTTCTCTTAAAGAGTAAGAGGTGAAGGCTGACTTATCCAATAAAAGAATAATATGCAAATTGACCGGATCTCTGCTACATCACAATCCACACCCACCAGCAAATCAGAAGTGGGTATGCAAATTAATCCCAACCAAGATGGCTGTGGCCATGGAGCGGGCAGGAGGGAGGCTTGAGTTTCCCCGACAATGGAGGAAGCCAACCTTTCCACACACCCTGGCCGCCCCACACCTCACTCAATGCTACAAAGTTTCAATTATAGAAGATAAATTCCAACAGCACAGAGCTGGAGAGAGCAAGAGGCTAGGGTTGCCCCCAGTGATGGAGAAAGCAAAGCTTTCTGCAGCCCTGACCTGCTTTGACCTCTGCTTATGGCTACAAAGTTTCAATTATAGAAGTTAAATAAATCCCAACAGAAGTGGCTATAGCCACTGAGCGAGCAGGAGGCTTGGCTCCACTCCAGGCTACAAAGTTTCAGTTGTAGAAGATAAATAAATCCCAGATACCAGGGCCTCTGCTTGGGTTGCCGGGGGGCGTGGCCATCCTGCAAACCGCTACAGGCCCCTCGCCCAGGCCACCCCACACTCCAAGGGAACACCCACCCTGATCCAGGACACCTTTCAGGGCAAACCAGCTGGCCCCCACCCATGCACCAGTCCTCTATCCTCTCTAATAAAAGAGTAATATGCAGATTGACCATCACTCCGACACACAAGATGGCTGCGCCCATGTGGTTAAAGATCCTGCCCCCATGTGGACACAAGATGGCCACCACAAGATGGCCTGCAAGGGAGGACAGTTGTGGTTGATCAGGCCAGCAGAGGAGGGAAGTTGGGAGTGACAGGGCTTGCAGGGAAGGGTAATTGTGGGGGATGCAGGCCTTCAGAGGAGAGCAGTTGTGGGGGACCAGGCCTTCAGGGGAGGGCAGTTTGGGGAAAACATGCTGGCAGGAGAGCAGTTAGGCATCAATCAGGCTGGCAGGGGAGTGGTTAAGGAATAATGGCTGGCAGGCAGAAGCGGTTAGGGGCAATCAAGAAGGCAGTAAGGTGAGCAATTGGGAGCCAGCAGTCCTGGCTTGTGAGAGGGATGTCCGACTGCCCGTTTAGACCCGATCGCAGTATGTTGGAGAGGGTGCAGGCTGGGCTGAGGGACACTCGCCCCCCTCGTGCACAAATTTCATGCACCGGGCCTTTATATAATAAAACGGTAATATGCAAATTGACACTAATGGCAGACTGACCGGTTGCCATGCTATGCACTGACTACCAGGGGGCAGACGCTCAATACAGGAGCTGTCTGTCCCCAGTGGTCACTGCACTCCCATAGAAGGAGCTCCACTGAGCCAGAAGCCAGGCTGACAGCTGTGAGCAGAGAGGCAGCACAAAGGATGTCCAACTGATGGCTTAGGTCCCTCCCTCGGGGAACGCACCTAAGCTGGCAGGTGGACATCCCCCTTGGGCTCCCGGGCTGCCAGAGGGATGTCTGACTGCCAGCTGAGGCCCAATTCCCCTCGGAGTACCAGGCCTCTAATTTTAGTTCTAGTTCTAATTCTAATTCTAATTCTAATTCTAATTCTAATTCTAATTCTAATTCTAATGAGAAAGGAAGCTTGCAAATTCTAGTGGATCTGCCGTTAGGGAAACTGAGTGTGAATTTATGTTTTGATTGCGTTGTCAAGTGTGAATGCTTACACACCCCTACAGGGGATGTACGATTGAAATATCCAGCGAAGTAACCAGAGGGTCATGTTTAAAAGGGGACACCAGTGTCTCTGCTAACAGACGTTCCCTGTCTTTGCTGTTACACTGGCTCAGTTCGGTGCCGGTGCTTGGACCCCTGGGTCCGTCTGGCCCAGCAGTCTCTTTTGATGAGTTTTATGTTATTTACCCTGCAGGGCCCTCCTCCTTTCTCTCTGAGACCGTGTGCAGTGTGGGAGGGTGGTGAGACACGTGGTGGTGTGGACCCTCGGCTGCAGGGAGGGTCTGCGGTGGCGCCTCCCCCAGCACACAGGCCTGGCCCTCCCCAGGCTCGCGGATGCTGCAGGAGGCACACGCTTTGGAAGGTTCCAGAAAGCTTCCTCGCTGCTGTGTGTGCACCGTTTAAAAACCAGGATTACAGGCTTCCGGTGGAAAACACAGAGGCCACAGCCTGTCCTCACCCCTGAGCTGTCTGCTGGCGGCATCCGGTCCCGTCTCTACTGGTTTACTCGGTACTCACACCCGCATTTCTCAGCGACAGGATTATGTGGCTCATTTTCATCTTCCGGATGGGGCTCTCTCCTCCGCCACCCTGTTTCCCCGAAAATAAGACAGGGTCTTATATTAATGTTCGCTCCCAAAGAGGCGCTAGGTCTTTTTTTCAGGGGATGTCTTATTTTTCCATGAAGAAGAATATGGTACACATTTATTGTTGAACAAAAAAAGGAAATATATGACCTGTCTACAGTACGGTAGTCGTTGTCATCACAAACCAGCTCACTGATGGGCCGCAGCGCAGCCGGAGCTGTTCGGGCAGTGCGAGGTCTCTTTAAATCAGGTAGCTTTGAGGGCCTTCTATTCCGGGGAGGCCTTATGTTCGGGGGAGGCCTTATGATCAGGGAGGTCTTATTTTCGGGGGATGCCTTATATGACAGTGAGAGGCAAAACTGGAGGTAGGTCTTATTTTTGGAGGATGTCTTACTTTCGGGAAAACAGGGTATGTGGAAGGTAACTCTTTGATTCTGCCCGCCCCGCAGTTCCCTTCCCCTCTCCTGTCCTGTGAGATCAGACAGTGAGGTTCAGTCAGCATTCGGTGTCCACATGAGCAGGACCGTGTGACATAACTGTCGTCGAGACGTGAGCTGTGACTGTATCTCTGTGATTCAGAACTTGATGTTGTTCTCGAGGTGACCATTGCCTCGTGGTTTCACTTCGGACAAAAAGATGATGATCCTCGTTGGTCCCCGTCCTCTGCCTGGACCGACAGCTCCTCTCAGAGGGGAAGCCCATCCGTTGAGACTCTGGTGACTCTGTCATGTCGCAGAGGCCGTCCTCTTCCCGGGTCCTTTCTGTGGGTGGCGGGATGCCCGCAGTTAAAAGCTCCGCCTCCACCGTTTAGAATTCGGGACTCGCATCCCTGTGCTCAGAGGCCTTCAGGTGCTCTTGGTGCTGCAGTGAGCCCCACCGGAGCCGGTTTGGACTGGAAGGGGGCATGTGGCCTATTGTTGTCCCCACATTTCTGTGGCTTCACCAGCCGTCATGTCCCTCTGAGGTCAGGGACCTCCGTGCCTCATGCTCCGCTCCGTGCTGTCCCGCTCAGGACCTGCCGCGCACGTGGCGAACCTCGCCTTCCCGTTGTCCCTGGGATCACTTACGTCGGTGTGTCTGTGTCTCGTCATTTGGGGGGCCTGTTCTCCAGTCACTTCGTAGGCAGGGTGCAGGAAGTTTCCCTGCGAGCCAGAAAGGTGCGTTTCTGCCATCACACTTGAATGACTGTTTGAGTACAGTGGTACCTCGAGATACGAGTTTAATTCTTTCCGTAACCCTGAGGCGTGGGAAACTATGAGACGCTCGAGTCTCGGTAAACTGGTGGGTCGTGTGCAGCCGGCCGATCCACGCGATTATTTGTATCTCAACTGTTGCTCGTATTTCAAAGCAAAAATCGCTCACTCGACAGCTCGTATCTCAAAAATTTCGTATGTATCTCGAGGTACCACTGTATGGACATTTAGAAATAATTTTTCCCCCAGAAGCTGTTGCCCCACTGCTCTCTAAGCTCAGGTGGTTCCGCTGAGAAGTCCAGCATCTCCTCCTTCATCCGCCACCCATTTTTCCTTTCCGGTGACTGAGAGAGAGGCTCTTCATTCCTCTGGTTTCTGAAACATTGGTGAGCCCGGGAGTTGGCATTTTTCTCTTCACTTTGCTGGTCTCATCCAGTGCGGAATGCAGCTCTGGGAATGTTTGGAGGGGAGGGGTGTCAGTTTTTGGGTAGCACCCTCACCTCGCATTTCTTCGTTCTCACTCCCTCGAATTTTTCTTAGTGGTAGAGAGTTTGTTGTCCAGCTGTCCTGGTGGGTGTTTGCTTTCTGTTTTCAGAGGATTGCTTTTCGCAGACCTGTTTGTGTTTGCTGACTTCTCTTACTTACGCCATCCTGTTCTGACTGCACCGTCTTATCACTTCATGGCCACCGGAGTTCACATCCTGGGACAGCAACTTGGAGTCTTAGCTTGTGTGGCCCATGGTCTGGTCCGTGTGTCCTTCACGGCCTCTCTCCTCACTCTCGGCCTCCCCTGTTGGAGGCCAGCTGGACGTGGCTGGTGGCCGCTGGTTTCCGTGGCCGGTGAGGTGCCTGGGAGCACAAAGCAGAAAGCGGTGCGCGTGGGTACAGATGGGGCTGGGGACGGGGAGGGGATCAGGCCATTGTGTTTGGGGACCCTCAGAAGTTGTTCTCTACACCCGCCTCCTCCCCGTTAACTCGTCCAGAGGAAGTGGGGTCGTCGGGAGGCTGAAGGTGAGTGTGTGTGTCTTATTTCTACTTCCACGTCCTCCCGTTCTTTCCCTGCCAGCCTGGCCCCACGGAAACCCTTCGGCTTCTGACAGGAGTGGGGTGAGGCTAGGAAGGGGCTCTGATCACTCCTTCCGGTTGTTGCACACCCCCTGCCACCCTCTCGTCCCTGCGTCTTCGGGGTGCTGAGCTTTAATTATCTTGCTTCTGGTCCTCTCACTTGGAGGACAAATTAAAACTTTAATTAGCACTCGTCTGTCAGCTCTTTTCCTTCCAAAATCTTTCGACCTTTTGTCCACTGTCACCTCATGTTTTCTTCGTCCTTGTGGGTTTATACTTGAAAAGAATGTCATGACTGTTTAAAAAATGCTCTCTCATTATTTTACTGGGGTCCTGTGTGGGAGTATAAGTAAACCTGAGCGTTGAACCTGAAGTGTAGACTGGAAATCGCCAAGACACCGTTCAGAAAACAGGTTTCCTAACCAGCCTGTGGCCTGCTGGCACGGTTTCCCTGGCAATGCCCGCGGCTGGCGCAGCGCAGGGCACTGGGGGGCTCAGAATAAGCCTCGGCAAGTGCTGTGCCCTTGCTGGGGGCAGCGGCCCCAGGGGGCTGGGGTGGGCCGGCCTTGGTTTGATGGATGAGCAGGAGCGGCTCCTGGGACTCGGGACGTGTGACCTCCCGGCTGAGGTTAGGAGGGGGCAGGGAGGGGGCGCCACCGTGAGGGGCCACCCAGAGGGTCAGTGCCCAGCGGGACTGAGAGGAGAGCCGGTCCAGAGGAAGAGGTGGAGGAAGAACAGGGGAGGTGCGTGCAGTGAGAGCGGACGTCGCAGTGGCACTGGGTCAGAGATGCCCGCTGTTCAAACTGCCCGCTTCCGCCGAGTGGGAACCCGTCCTGGAGAAAGTCACTAAGGCAAACCTGTGAGGAGGTCACCCCTTTCTGGGTGCCTGTTGCTGTTGAGGTAATAAAAAGGCAGGTGAAGTGACATAGATTAAGCTCATCTGCAGCAGAAAAGAGGCAGCCCCCCTGCACCTGGGAGCCACCCAGCCCCTTGCCCCCACGGCCCACCGGACCCAAGAGCCTCTGTTCGTCCTGGCAGACCCCGTGGCTGCTGTCTGTGTTACAGCCGATTTCTGATGACGAGGGAGGGAAGTAAAAGGACTTCCTCACTCATACTTCCTCACCCAGAAAATCACACCACTCACCATGGAGCCTGGTCCCCAGCACTTGACATTGCGTTGTGCTCTTGCTGTATTTGCGTTTTATCCGCGGAAGGGACAGCCTCCTGGTGTCTGTATGTGGCCCAGTGCCGAGACCAAGGAAACCAAGAGCAGCCGCAGCAAACAGTCATTGTAACAACAGTCAAGTCTGTAGCTGTCTGTGTCAGAAATATAGTCCAGTTTGCCGAAACCGGTTTGGTTCAGTGGATGGAGCATCGCCTGAGGACTGAAAGGTCCCAGGTTCGATTCTGGTCAAGGGCATGTACCTTGGTTGCGGGCACATCCCCAATAGGGGGCGTGCAGGAGGCAGCTGTTCGATGTCTCTCTCATCGATGTTTCTAGCTCTCTATCCCTCTCCTTTCCTCTCTGTAAAAAGTCAATAAGATATATATATATATAATGTATATATAAAAGAAATATAGTCCAGTTTATTTGGCCAGTGTTAGTGTTCGCATCGCTGTTCATGGGACGACACGTACGGTTTTATAAAGGGACCCGTGTTCTTTTGCAGTCAGATACCTGCCCCCTTCCCTCGGCTCTCACAGACGTTATCTGTTTGTCTCCATCACCATCGAGGCACCGATTGGCGATGAGCACACGTCAGGAAAAACCCTCGGTGGAGACCGCCATCCTGGCCGAGTTATTCACCCGAACATGCCGGTGCCCTGGTGCTGGCCTCCCGAAGGCCCCGGTTAAAAATACCGGGCGTGGTCCTGCCAGCTGGCCGGCGGCCAGGCTTTTTATAGCCGCATCTGGCCGGGCGGGGAGCGGAGCTCCGGGGAGCGGGCGGCCCCGGGGCAGGGCCGCCGCCGGCTGGGAGGCCACTGCCCGTGTCCGCGCTGTTATCCTCCATAAAACACAGGTGCCATCGGAGGCCACGCCTCTGGCGCTTTCGGTAAGATGTTTGTTAAATCGGGCCAGGAGGCCACTCGAAGGCAGTTTCCCCATTGTGTTCGAAGCCTGCTGGCCCATCTGCAGGGGGAAACTGGACCGAGTGCGTCCACTTTAATGACCCGGGACCGTTCCCGAGGAGCGTGTTTGTTAGATGCCAGGGCTTGCGGACAGCTAGTCCCGGTTTTTGGTCTCTGTCCGGGGGCATCTTCCCTAAACGATGTCCAGTTCCTCTGGCATCGTGCTCGCTGCTTGTTAATCTGAGATGCTGCTGAGTATCTTCTGAAGGTTTCACTTATTTCCGTCATTCTTCCCCCTCCTCTCCTAACGGTGCCTAGAAAACGGTTCTCACTCCTTTTTCTCTCTGTAGTCTTTCTTGGATGCCTTCTGACACACTAAAACCGTAGGGTTCAAGCCATTAAACCACGGGCACATGGCTTCGTTTTGTTCCTAAACACTGGCAAGGGACTCGGTGACACGAAGAATGAACGGTGTTACAGAATTTTCATTAAAAGTCATTTTCAGGCCATCTCCTTTTGTCTCAAGGTGTGTGACTCATTGTTTAGACTTAAAAATACTGAATAGCGGGAATGTTTCTGAATTCCTAGAAGTGTCTGCATTTCTGTAGGTTAGAAGAGCCAACATTTTTTTGTAAACCTCTTTTTGTAAACTCTCCTGTTTAGTTTTCTGTCCTGAAAAGCAGGTCATCAGGTTAATTTTCTCCCTCCTCTCTTGCCACTTGATGGATGGAGGAAAAGACGGAGACTTGCGTGAGGTTTGGGAAGGGGACGGTGCTCTGTCGTGTTTTTTAAAGCTCAGGAGGGCAGTCGGTCAGCCAGTTGTCGCCTCTGTGGACGCCACGGACGGGAGAGCGGTTCCTGAGCGCCGACACTGATGCTCGAGGGGCAGGTGCTCACTTTCTGGCGGGTGAAACGTGCGCGGGGCCACCTCTCTGACTCCGGGTGGCGGAGATGTCGCTGCTGGCGTTCTGTGACTCCCGTGGATGTCCTGCGCAGTGGTGTCTGTCAGATTTGGAAGGGACCGTTCACAGGTGCCTCTGAACAGGTAGCACGAGACACGTAGACGCACCTGGCTGCTCGGCACAGGGCTGCCTGCCTGGGAGGGATGGTGTGCTGACCCGTGTTCTCAGTCGAGGGGCACAGAACTGGACATAGAACAGTACTGGTACCCACTGCGTGCTCTGTGCATAGTCACCGCTCCTGCTGTGAATCGTCACTTCTGAACATAGAGACGGGGGGAGCCGGGGGTGGGCAGTCTGGACAGTTAGGGCTGGATTGCGGACCTTTTTACCGCCCACCATGAACTTCTGTATTTTGGTTATAGCGGACCCGGTGAACTTGAATTAAATCAGTGTTTATTCGGGACTAAATTCTCACAAGAACCGCATACATATTTTTCTTTTAGAGAAACCGTTTCTAAAAGATAAGTGGCTTTGGTAAATTCATTCTGTGAATTTCTAATTTTGTAGGATGGGGAAATCAGAAAAAAAACACCCTATTTCTACTGTCATTTGTATTCAGATCTTCGGGGGGATTAGTAGGGCACATGAATAAGGACCATACGGATCTGATAGTTGCACATGGTATTTTTTTTTTTTAATAAGTGAAGTACACATAGCTTCAGATGGATCTGCTTTATTTCTGGGGAGATGATGAACTTCACATTTTGAGAGGGAATGGCAGAATCATTTACTTTTTTTTATTTTTGTTTTTCCCCTCATGATTGCAGAGTACTATTGCAAAAGATGTAACATTTTTTTGAAATGCTTAACGCAGAAAGTAAAAGACGAAAAGTCCTCTGAAACCTCATTCAGCGATAACATGTGGTATACGTACTTCTAAATAAAGTTTTAACATGCTGTGACATTACACATATTCTTTTCATCTTGCTCTTCTTGCTTACCATGTCTTAGCCATTGTCTACATGTTTTCATTATCCATACAGATAATGCTGCACAGTATTCCTTTGTGTGCACACATTGTCACTTATTTAATCAAATGTCTGACTCAGACCTATTTGGGCCGGTTCCAGTATTTAACTGTGACAAATAATGTTGCAAAGAATGTTCTCTTCCACTGGTATCTTCGTGAAAGTATTTCTTCAAGATAAATTCCTAGAAGTAAAAATGGAGGGTCAGAGAGTCAGGGTCACTCTTCCGGGAATAGAAGGCAAACAATAAGACCCCAAAAGGTCATCTTGGGCCGGTCTTGTGCTTTTAACAAAGTATTAAAACCGGGCTCTAGGTAAACTGCAGTTGGAGCAGGGAAATCTCTCGGGATTAATTTCCATTTGGAAATGGAATTTTCTGTCCTTTAACTTTCTATGACTTGCAGTTAAAACGTGAAATAAGTCTTACAATTTTTAAAGTGTGCTTGCCTTTTCTAATAGGTGATCAATAACCTGAGGAAGTCTGTTTGGTTTGGACATTATTTCTTCCTTTCCGTGATCTGTGCCTTACACTGTAATGTTAGGGGACTGCTTTGAGCTTATTCTTTGTCTTTAGTTCTTTTTCACTTTGTAGTCAGAACCGTAGCCTAATTAAAGTTTAGAAGCAGATAATGACCGCTGGTCAGAAGTTTCTGAAACATGATCTGTGCCCGGTGCTCCCCGAAGTGTGAGGGGCGTCTGTCCTCGCAGCTGGTCTGGCTGGAGTTACAAGGCGCACGGGCCTCGAAGGGTGGAGAGCAGTGGGGGTGGCGTGGGGTGGACCCAGCGGCACTGCCCTCACACCAGACCTCAGGTGGGGCATTGCCCCTGGCCGGGGGACTCCCCATGGTGATGAGTGTTGAGTCGAATCCCGAACTCCACCTGCGTTACCCTCTGAAGGAGCACGGCAGATGAGGAGTTTTCTGCGGTTGTTGCAACTGTTCTCCTTTTATACCTTTGTTAATCCTCACCGGGCGGGTACGTTTTCCATTGATTTTGAGAGAGAGTGGAAAGGAGGGGGGGAGGGAGAGACAGACAGACACTGGTTGGTCGCCTCCGGATGGAACCTGCAACCCAGGTATGTGCCCTGGGTTGAGACTTGTCTTTTTGCTCATGATTCAGTTTTTATACCTTGTTTCTTCCTTCCCCATCTAATTGGGGAGCAGAGAAGAGAGGTTTACCCAACACAGGCCTGAACCCCCACCCTCCTTTCTGCTCCCCGGAATTGAACCAAAGACCCTTCCTTTGGACAGTGTGACACTCGCCACTGGCCACCAGCAGGGTGATGCTTTGGCACAGTCCGGAGCTCAGTGGGCATGTCTGAAAGCCACGGACCCGGTTAGGATGCGGAACTTGCCCCTTCTCTGGAGCCAAATGGAATTAAGAAAGAATGAAGAGTGTCTTTGCTCGGAGAGGAGTGGCTTTTGGAAGGGACTTGCTTCTCTCTTTTTGACCATGAGTTCGACTCCTTCTGGAGGCTCTGGATCTCCGTGATTGCAGGGTTTGCTCCTGGAAGCTGGAACTGTCCCGCTGTTCGCTCTTGCAGACCCGGCCCCGCTTTCATTCCCGGCTCCGGAGGTAATTGACAGCCGTGGGGTGTCAGGAGTGGGTTGAATTGGGCCTGCATAACGTAACGTGGGGTTTTGCAGCGATGGTTAAAATTACCGCTTCACCATTCAGATGGCTGAGTACAGTAAACTTCGGGCTCTGTTAATTTATTTGCGTATTTATTGACTGAGGGCTTCATGTAGAACACCGAAAAAATGAAAGAGCCCAGCACATGCTCAGAGCCGGTTTGGCTTTTTAAAAAATTATAGGCTCGAGTATAGCTCGCTAAATGGTCTTTAGCCAGATTGGCAGAGAGTGGATCCCTCGGGGCTCCGAATCCGTCCCTTATTTTGGGGTACTGCTGTCTCTTAGTGTTCCGTGGGTCTAGCGGAGGACACCTTTTTAATTGTGTAAATTCTTGTTTTTACATATTTTCTTCCTAATTGGGAAAGTTTTGTTTCTACTCTTTTATATCTCTGGCATAAGCATGTAGGGACTTGAATCAGAATATTTTGTTCAATTTATTTTGCAGTAGCCTTCATGAATTTAGTTGTTCTGTGTTTAAATCACTTTTAGCTTAAAAAAATTTAAAAGGATTGGATTTCATTAATACAGTGTTTTCATAAAAACAGTCCCCTCAGACTCTGACTCTTTTTCCCACCAGAAGGATGTAATTCTCATCCCTGCGAACCCAAAGCTTTACCGTTAGCAGATGTTTTCCAGCGCCTGACCACAAGGAAGCTCGTCTCGGCTAACTCAGGGTTATACATAAGATGAAACTATGATTTAATTACAACAATTGACTCTGGCTCTATTAATAGCTAATGACTTATACTTTCCTGGCCTGGGAGCGATGCTTGACTGCGTTCTAGTGCTTTTAGGTATGATCACGAGTGTTCCCAGAGACAAGATGCTTTCTTTTCTCTCGTGGCTCAGTTTTTATACTCTTTCCTCCTCCGTTGAATTGGGGGAGCAGAGGAAGAGAGGTCCACCGAACACACTCAGGCTGGAAACCCCACACCTCCTGTGCGCCTTCCCGCACGCACCGTGGAACGCACCAGAGCCCGTCGATGCGGGCAGGAGGGTGATGCCCGGGAACTGATGATGTCGCCGCGAGGGATGGGCTCGGTGTGCCGCGTACCGGCGTGGGCCATCGGTTTAGCAATGGCAGCACCAGGACCGTAGTGTGGTGGTGGTGGGGCTTTCTAACCTCGCAGAGTTCGAGGACCGGGTTGGGCGGCGGAACGGGAGGGGTTCTGGGCTTAGCTCTGCGCTGTAAGTCTCAGTTAACGCCTGGAGCTGCATCCTCCAGCCAGCCGGTTGCGGGGTGTGGGAGACTGGATGGAGGTCTGTGTGAGACCCGTGGCTCTATCCTGTACGACAGTCGGGTCCTTTTGACATGCAGAGCCCCATGATGGCCTAAGATGGACATTACTTCCACCTGGGCACGAGGATGGTCCTGATGCACATCCCTGAGCAGTCAAGGTGGGGCCCAGGCCTTGCTTACTTACCTCTGAGCCACGGGGAGGGGTGGCAGGAGCCTGTGGGGAGCTGCGCCCTTTTCCTTAGGCGGGAGGGGGGAATGTCGCTCTTGTTGCTTCCTCCTGAGTGCTCCCTCCCGTATGCTCCCTCCTGTTGCTCCCTCCTGATGCTCCCTCCCTTGTGCTCCCTCCCGTGTGCTCCCTCCCGATGCTCTCAAGCTCAGCCTTCATTCCCACAGGTGGTCCCAAACCCGTGAGAAGACCTGATAGTGTCACCTGCCCCTTCAAAGTTAAATGTGAGGGATTTGGTAAGAACTTACCAGTTGAGCTCACTAAAAGCGATGTGTTGCTATTATTATTATTATTATTATTATTTGGAAAAATGTTAAAAACTGTTTTCACAAAACCTGTGGTTGTTTGGTGAGTTGGGCATTATGACATTAACCGTTTCTCTTACAAACCACAGCTGGCTTCTTGCTCCCCCTTTTATTGGCTGACCAGTGAGACAGTCGCGCGATGAGTGAAATGACCTGAAAGCTGTTCTTCTCTTGGGCTTGGTTGCTTATTGGTGTTTGTTTGGGAATTTTTATGGAATTCAGAAAACCCAGGATTTTACCAGCCTGGCTTGAGGCAATTTAGAGGCCCCTTTGGGGGGCGGTAGGCGGGGCTCCTGACCCCCGGCAGGTATTGGGGCAGCCTCCCACCTGCCCGCACTGTCCCGGATGGAGGACATGCTCTGTTCTGTTCTAGAATATTCTCTTCCGGACTCTGCTGTTCCTTGGCTGTAGGTCTTACTGATGTGAATGATTGAGGGTCCCACCCCCATGAGCGTTCTGGTGGAGTTGTTTCAGACTCTGGGAACCAACACGGGGACATGACCCGGCTGTGTTGGCAAGGTGGCACAGGTGACGCAGTGGAATGTCTGGGAAGGTTTTGTTAAGTCGAGAGTTCATATCTTTTGTGAAAATGTCACAGCACATTAACTGCCATAATTACCATAAATAATTACAACAAAAACACGATCAGAATCACTGAACGGAACATGTGCGGTGGTGACTCCAGCCTCCGTTTCTTTCACAGCTTTGTCCTCTTCACGTCTAGTGAACGCTGCAGCTTTTGTCCACTGGGCCTTTGGATAAGGCGTTTGTGACAAACTAGCTCAGGGCGGATGCTTCTCCCGTGGACTGGAATCTGTGTTAAAGGCAGAATCCAGTGGTGATGATGTCACCAGTGTCAGCTGTCAGCGTACGTTAACCCCCAGGGATGGCTGAACCCAGATCAGAGAGAGTGGGAGGAACGCCCAGTTTTGGAAGCAGCAGCGTGTAATAATACCAGAGTCATGAAGAGTTAGTCCTCCGGCTGGCTGGGTGGCTCAGTGAGTTGGAGCTTTGTCCCGCGCACCAAAAGGGTTACTGGTCCGATTCCTGGTCAGGCACATGACTGCCTGAGTTGCAGGTTCAGTCCCTGGTTGTAGTGGAGGCAACTGATCAATGTTTCTCACATCTCTTCCTCTTCCTCCCTCTCTATCCTCCCCCATAACCCCCTTCCTTTCTCTCTAAAATCAGTCCACGTGTCCTCGGGTGAGGATGAAGAAAAGAAGAGCGACGCATTTTGAGGGGATGTGGGTGACGCTTTAAAAGCAAATTTATCTTTGATTTTTAAAAGCTGGGAGTTTAACCAGAATTTACACTGAGAATGAACTCCAGCCACAAAAATATTACCAGATGAAGCGCATACAAGTTTCGTTGTGTAGAACACATCTTCTGCGGAGTGTGTTTGATAAACAGAAGCATGTGATTATGTTACACAAAATAGAGCAGACCCGTTTCTTCACTTTTGTGTGTTACGCATGTTGTCCTGTTTAACTGGCGTCTATTTCACAAGTGAATAGTCATTTCCTTAAGCAACATGTGTACTTTCATTTCTGGTTTGGTGTTTTGACAAAATATGACTTATTTTAGACAGTATTTCTTAGGAAGTTATACAATAATAATTTTGTAATGGCACTCAGCTATTAATAGTCAAGCCAAGCAGTAAATAGCTATATGAAAACTGGTTCAAACAATGAGATCATCAAAGCAGCCCGTCATTCTGACGGGAGCCCTCATTCTGGCTGTGTGTGTGTGCTGTTTACATTCCGACGTTAGAGCTGGGAATATAGAATCTGTTGGTTTATGCAGGAGAAATTGACTCGGGGATATAGGAACCAGCTGGTTACTCTGAAGCCTGGGATCCTCAGAGATGCTGAGAGCACTTTCATGAAAAGTCAGTTGTTGAAACTATGCATCTGTATATGTAGAAGCCTGAACGACTGGCTGACGGTTCGACCAGCTGACTGGTAGCTGTGACACGCACTGACCACCAGGGGGTAGACGCGCAACCCAGGAATGGAAAGCACAGGCATGGAAACATGGAATGGACTGCGGACTCTCAGAGGGAAGGGGCCAGGGGAGAGCGGGAAGAGATTGACCAAAGATCTTACACGCACACTAGAGGCCTGGAGCACAGATCGTGCACCAGAGGTGCCTTTCGGCCTGGACTGCGCCCCCCGCGGGAGACCATGGGAAGTTGGCTCCTGGGAGTGCTGGCCCATCTCGCCTAGGGCCCCCCCGCTGGCCACCTTCTGATGAATGTTGTTGTGCACGAATCCGTGCACCGGGCACTGTGTGACAGTAACGAGCACAGTGGCTAGTTCTCTGGTGTCAGGTTGATAAGGAAAGGAAAGCGTTTGCTTTTGCTCCCGTTATTTTCATGCGTTGTAGTGATGACTGTGTTCGTGTGAAGTGCGTGTAGACAGTCAGAAGAGAGCAGCCCTGGAGTCGTCCTGGGCTTCAGTTCCCTTACAGTGTGTATGAGGGTTCGCTGTGTGTTAGGGGTTGAGCTCTGAGAACAGTGCCTGGCACAGGGTGAACACTCAGTGTGTTGCCTGAGGTTAGCCCACGTGAACAGACTCATACAGCACACAGAAAGATGGTGTATGCTTAAACAACCGCACCCACTGTGTGAATGCGCAGAACCATCTCTGCATGTGTATGTGATGCTTATAACACGCTGAATGTAAAATCATGCATTCACTCCCCACTGGGTGCCCGTGCTGGGTTTAGCATGTCAGGTACACGGACTGGTCAGGCGTTGTAGCAGTTCTGTGAGGGACGGGCTCTGTGTGTGACTGCACAGGTGACAGGGCAGAGGTGAGGAAGCCTCCACTGCGGCCGGTGGAAGAGCGGGAACCGAGTGCGGGCGGGACAGCGGGCGGGACAGCCCGGCGTGTGTCGCCCGTGCCTCATGGCACCCTGGCTCTTGATCTGATGAGGGGCTCATGTTGGCTGCCTCCTGCAGCGGCGTGTGCAGGATGCACATATCATATATGTCACAGCCCATGCATGTATTCTAGTCCGTGTTCTTAGGAAAATAATGTCAGCTTTAAAAAATGCTTAGGTCTGAGCACCCCTGTGGCTTAAAAACACATCGGTTTACTTAATTGTAAAAGGTGTCAATCATTTTGTTGAAACCCAAGCATAACTGTTAGTGGAAGGAACTTGGGGGGAAGCTGGAGAAATGTCCATGTGGCCCCTGAACTGAGGTTAGGGCGGGCTCTGACGTCACCGACCCCCTCCAGGTGGGCAGGCCCTGAGAGGCGGTGGTGAAGGGAAGTGAGGGGGACCGTGGTGACCCGTGGTGATTAAAGGGAACGCATCCCCGTCCTGGGCTGCTGGGAGTGTCACCATAACTACCCTGTTTCCCCGAAAATAAGACATGGTCTTCTGTTAATGTTTGCTCCCAGAGATGCGCTAGGTCTTATTTTCAGGGGATGTCTTATTTTTCCATGAACAAGAATACGGTGCACATTTATCATTGAACAACAAAAGAGGAAATGTATGACCTGTAGACGGTACGGTAGTCGTTGTCATCACCAACCAGCTCACTGATGGGCCGCAGCGCAGCCGGAGCTGTTCGGGCAGGGCGAGGTCTCTTTACATCAGGAGTCAGACGCCTGACGGTAGCTTCGGGGGCCTTCTATTCCAGGGAGGCCTTATGATTGGGAAGGCCTTATTTTCAGGGAGGTCTTACTTTCGGGGACACAGGGTAGGACCTCAGCTCGGCAGCTGTGTGTGGTGTGCTGAGTGCGGGAAGCCACCGCTGTCCGGAACCTGAGCGCGGGAGTGTCCCCTTTCCTGCGGAGGAGAGCGAGGCTTAGGTCAAGCGACGCCCCGAGCTCCACGGTTTTGAAGGACCAAAAGCTGCACCTGGGTTTTCTGAGGACAAAACCGCCGCTCGCCGTCACCCCCGATTTCCGGAGAGTGGGACCCCCCTCCCCCCACGCAGAGGCTGGGTGAAGCCTGCGGGCCCACCTGCCGGCGTGAGCTGCTGGAAATGGAAGGACAGGTGGCCCGGTGGGCAGAAGCCGGGACGGCTGGTGGGGGTTTGCAAGCCCTCCTGCTCGGCCGGTGGTCGGTTTGCCTGTGTGGGCTGTCCGTGTGCAGGAGGTCTTTTTCCGGAAATTTCTGCCGGCGCTGGAGATGCCGGGCGGAGCTGGAGGTGGGAGGGGCCTGGCCCCTGTTCTGGGCCTGCGTCATTCCCGTCTCCTGCGCAGTTCCGCGTGGAGAGAGAGGCAGAGCTCTCTGTCCTTGGCCAGAGGCAGGGGCAGGGTTGTATTTACATCTAAATGGAGCCGCAACCGGTGTGGCTCAGTGGATAGAGCGGTGGTTTGTGGACTGAAAGTCCCAGGTTCCATTCTGGTCAAGGGCACGTACATTGGTTGCGGGCACATCCCCAGTAAGGGGTGTGCAGGAGGCAGCTGATGGATGTCTCTCTCTCATCGATGTTTCTAACTCTCCATCCCTCTCCCTTCCTCTCTGTAGAAAATCAATAAAATATAGTTTAACATCTAAACGGACAGGGAGCCACGCCGGCCTTTCTGTTACCCTGTGTTGCGTGCGGGGGCAGCACAGGTCCTGTGCCATCGGCCCTGCCCCCGGGCCGGGCGTGGGCCAGGGAGGCGCTGACCGCAGGGAAGCGGCTTCCGGAAGACTTCCTGCTCACCGTGGGGTGACAGCCATGCTGTGTAGGTCTGACTGTGTTTCCCTCAAACACCCCGGCTTTGCTGGCACGCCGATCCAGACGTGGGGACACGGTTAGCTGTGTATTCTGTCATGCACACTCCGGCGTCGGGGAGGAAGCCGCGTGTATGCAGCCCCTCCGTGGGTCTTTAACCGACGCCGGAGCTCTTCTCGATGAGGGACCTCCGGCTGCAGAGCATGTGGCTCTTCGCTGGGCCGATACTTCCTCCTCGCTGCGCGCCCGCCCCGCCCGCTCAGCGGGCCTGGCCTCGCCATCTGCTCCTGCCGCTCGCAGAGGGCACGGGGCCGGCGGAGGGCTGTCACTTCTCCTGTTTTCATTCAGACCGGCACCCCCGTCCGGTTACATAAGCGCAGGCGGCAGGAGCTGGTTCAGCCACGGGGACAGGCTTTAATTTTAAGAGCCAGGGCACAGGCCTATGGCTCATTTGAGAATCTGATAAACCACGAAATAATTCAGTGTTTAACCTGCCGGCTCAATAAGTGAGTGGCTGAGTCCGTTTCAGGAGTGAGACGAATCCGAGTAACATCACTATACATGTGGACACGTTTTCTTAGGTAGAGTTTGCTCCTCCAAACTTTGACTGTTAACATTCTCAAATTTCATTTTCTGAAGTTTGTCGAGAGTAGATTTAATGATTTAATAGTCCTTCACAATCTTCCTGGATGTTCAGAATTTATGAGAGATCCTATCGGAAGGATTTTGGATTGCTTACATAATTTATTTTCTAATGACTTTTCTTTTTAATCTTAAACATTGATCTATTTTGGTTTTGATTAGACTGAGTGGCCACAATAGGATTTGGAAGTGAAACATGACAGAAACCTGTTAGTGTGAACTGCCAATAATTTCTAATGGCCGGGAATAAGGAGACCATTAAGAAGCGGGATTTGTGCCAATGAAAAGGTAGTCAGATAAGATGATAGCATCACGGCAGTCCAGAGCTGTAAATTTGATCTTCCCGCAAGTTAATTATCTGGCATCCATACCAGGCCGAAGACGGTGGTTTCACCCTTTCTTGCACTTACTTGGGGTTGATTGTGAGAGAAGGAAAGAATTTCACCTGTTTTAGGTTGGCACAAGGATGGGTCTGACTTCCATTTAGTGGAGTCCTCAGTTACACCCACAAAAGATATTTAGTTAAAATGTCATTAATTGATTTTTGAGGAACAGCATTCTGTACTTTTCATAGTTAAACGGAGAACTTAAAAAACAGAAAGCCCCTTCCTTCCTTCTTTCCTTCCTTCCTTCCTTCCTTCCTTCCTTCCTTCCTTCCTTCCTTCCTTCCTTCCTTCCTTCTTTCCTTCCTTCTTTCCATTTTCTGGCCTGTGACAATCTGAGTATCTTTAGAAAAAAAATCTTTGGTCTATTCATACCCTCCCACCTCCTTTTGTGCCAGGGTATTTGCCTTTCATGCAACTAACATTTTATTCTTTCTTTAAAGTAGCAGAGACTTGTTTTGGGAAAAGATACACATCTGTAGGCCCTTAGAGAACATTGGAGAGCCAGAGAGCACGCATGTCAATAATCCTAGGTGGGGTGGTGACTGGTCTAATAGAGCGATAGACGGGCACAGTGGGCATTGCAGGTGAGGGGGTACTGAGGCCCCAAAAGGTAGATGGGAAGTGTCGGTGACACCCAAAAGGGTTTTAGTGAGAGAATGACAGGAGTGTGTCTGTTACGTGTGTGTCTCGTCTTCTATGCTTTTTAACCCTGAACTCGCATGTTGAAGAGGATTCTGGTTCTTACAGGGCGGGGGGTGTTGGACAATGTGATAGAAGCTTGATTGGTCCTAAGGGCAGAGCCCTCCCGGGTGGGATTAGCGCCCTAAGAAAAAAGCGCCCTTGCCCCTCTATCGCGGGAGCGCAGGGCGAGAAGACTGTGAACTGGGAGGCGGGCTCCCACCAGTGTCCAGTCCGTTGGTGTCGCCTCACCCAGAACCGTTCATGGCACTTCTGTTGCGGCCTGAAGGGACGACGATGTAGGTACTTTACATCCAGACAGAGGGAAACCAGGAAGGCCTGGAGGTTGACTGTATTGGGGTGAGGCAGGTGCAGGATGGGAGAGGAAGAGGGTCCAGATTTTTCGATTTGAACTGGGAGAGATTTTAGGTCGATGAACCAAGAGTCTGGATATAGGAGAGGCGCGTTCTGAGAAGGACCTTGGGTTTGATTTGGGATATGTTGGGTATACTTGAGGACAGTAGACAGAGTATTTTGCATTTTTTTTCCTTTAAGAATTTTAAACCTACTTCATTCTCATAAATTTCCTTGTGAAATATAGGATACTAGAGGTCCAGTGCACGAATTCATGCCCGGGTTGGGTCCCTTGGGGTGGCCTGTGGAGATCGGGCCCCAGCTCACACCCCAGCCTCGCAGCCCTGCAGCCCCACCTGGCCCCCCACCTTGGCCTGGTGCCGCCCCCTCACCTGCTCCACCATCCTGCCTGCTTGGCATTGATTGGGCCCGGGTTCCTCAGTGCCTCGGAGCCGGGCAGTGGCCCTGCCCCCTGCTGCACCTGCAGGACGATCGGGCCCCTGCTCACACCCGCCTTGGCCTGGCGCCGCCTGCTCACCTGTTCCACTCTCCCGCCATGGACCCGCTCTCGATGGGCCCATTGAGCTGGCAGCACCTCCCCTGCCTCCCTCTGCCAGTGCCGTGTTACTGAAGCCCTCCATGTTCCACGCTGCCCCCTGGTGGTCAGCACGTCATAGTGAGCGATTGAGCCCGAGGGTACAATTTGCATATTAGGCTTTTATGATATAGGATTGTCTTTATTTTCCAGATGGAAGTAGAACCTAGGTTATGAATACCCAGTTCTGTGTTCTTGTTATAGAGTATGACTGCTGAACAGGTGTTTAATTATCGAATGGGCAGGCGAATCATGCCGATCTCCTGATGCTGCACACAGCGCCTGTGGTTCTTCTTCCTGAAAGGATGCCTGGGCGTGCAGAGGGGAGAGGAGGTTCTGTACCTCCTAGTTCCTCGCTGGCTCGAACATCTGGTATTTCTAGACTCGCAGTGCAGCCATCCTGGCATCGTCCTTCGCAGTAAAATAGTGCTCAAGTCCTCACAGATGATTTGTTCTCTTTCCTTTTTGTCTTCAAGGAAAGAAAGGAGAAAGTTATGTCTGTAAACACAGTAGGCTAGAAATGGCCTGTGAAAACTAGTTCTATATTTCCTTAAAATTAATCTTCTCCCTCCTAGCAAAGCCTCCTGTACTTAAAATAATGAATGGGCTGCAGGGTACACTGGGAATTGTAGTTTTTCCACTTCTTGGTGTTGGGAAGATTAATAATCCTGCAGCCCTCTGAGGGAGGGAGGGAGAGGACCCTCTCTGACAACCTATCACGCCGTTTGGTAGTGCGCTTTGAGCAGACATCGTACCCTCACAGCCCCCGTGGGCTCTAGCTTGACTCTATGGAATGGTAATATGGAAAGTGCGGCCGTCCAACATGTTTGGCTTATGATACTGTAATTCCTTTCTACTAGTGTGTCCTCAATCTCTCCTGTTAGCCTGTTGTACGGAGGTTTCTGTTTGTTCCAGGTGATGGCTGTGAGCGGTTTCTACTGTTAGTGGTTTTTACAGATCTGCCCTCCACCCCCCGGGCTGCCCTCTGACCTTCTCCTCCCTGCTCCTCAGGCCTCTGTGTGTGGCTTGCGCCGCTAGTTGAGGCTTGGCTGTTGGTTTCTCTGGAAGGTGATGAGTTCATTCTCCTCTCTCGGCCTGTCCTCATCCCAAGCATGAACCCTTCATGTCTGCCGCCCGCCGTAGATTCGTTGGGTTTTTGATTGGCTGTATTTACATTACGGAGGCCGGGGAATTCTCGTTAGAAACGAGCTGTGCACTGGACGGCTGTTTTCCTTTCCCATGCAGCTCGTTGTTGTTCTTGAAGTTACTAATTGCTTTTCTGTAATATTGGACACGCACTTATTGCTCACTGCGTTTTAGATTTATCACTTACAGTTTCTGTTGTTGTTGTTAATCTTCGCCTGAGGACATTTCTTCCGTTGCCTTCCAGAGAGGGTGGAAGAGGAGAGGGAGGGAAGAGGAGAGGGTGGGAACATAGATGTGAGAGAGATACATCTGTTGGTTGCCTCCTGCTCACACCAAACAGGACCTGGAATTGAACTCTCACCCAGGTACGTGCCCTTGACTGGAAGCAAACCTGTAACCCCTGGGTGCCAAGTTGATACTCTTAGCCATTGAGCACACTGGCCAGGGCTAATGTTTTGTTGTAAATAGTTTAGATCCAACAGAGTATTATAACTTTCACCTTTTAGAGCAGGGATGGGAAACCTGTTTTCTGCCAAGGGCCATGTGGATATTTATAACATCACTAGAGGTCCAGTGCATGAAATTGGTACACAGCGGCGGGGGGGAGGGTCCCCTCAGCCCAGCCTGCACCCTCTTCAATCTGGGTCATCCCTCTCACAATCCAGGACTGCTGGCTCCCAACTACTCGCCTGCCTGCCTTCCTGATTGCCCCTAACCGCTTCTGTCTGCCAGCCTGATCACCCCCTAGCCACTCCTCTGCCAGCCTGATTGATGCCTAACTGCTCCCCTGCCAGCATGTTTGCCCCTAACTGCCTTCCACTGCAGGCTTGGTCACCCCTAATTCCTCTCCCCTGCAGGTCTGGTCCTCCCCCTCCACCCAACTGCCCTTCCCTGCAGGCCTGGTCACCCCCAAATTCCCTCCTCTGCTGGCCTGATCACCACTAATTGCCCTCCCTTGCAGGCTTGATCACGCCCAACTGACATCCCTTGTAGACCTGGTCTCTCCTAACTGCTCTCCCCTGCTGGTCATCTTGTGTCCACATGGGGGCAGGATCTTTGACCACATGGGGACAGCCATCTTGTGCATGGAGTAATGGTCAATTTGCATATTACTCTTTTATTAGATAGGATAGAGGCCTGCTGCATGGGTGGGGCCCGGCTGGTTTGCCCTGAAGGGTGTCCCAGATCAGGCGTGAGGGGCCTATGGTGGTTTGCAGGCTGGCCACTTCTCCCAGGCGACCCAAGCAGAAGCCCTGGTATCTGGGATTTATTTATCTTCTATAATTGAAATTTTGTAGCCTGGAGCAAAGCCGAGCTTTCTGCTTGCTCCATGGCGGCAGCCATTTTTGTTGGGATTTATTTATCTTCTATAATTGAAACTTTGTATCCTTGAGTGGAGGCCTGGGCCTGCCAGGGGATGTGGAATGTTTGGCTTCCTCCATCGCTGGGGAAACCCAAGCCTCCCTCCTGCTCCTTCTGTGACTACAGCCATCTTGGTTGAGGTTAATTTGCATAATTGCTCCTGATTGGCCTGTGGGCATGGCTTGTTTGTATAGCAGAGTGATGGTTAATTTGTATATCCCGCCAGTCGCCCCACAGATCGGCCCTGATCACCTGCCAGGCCTAGGGCCCCTACCCATGCACAGATTTCATGCACGGGGCCTCTAGTCTTTTATAAAAAGACGGATGAAGGAAACCCCGGTGCAGTGCGTTGCTGTGCTAGTGGGGACCCAGCGTGCGCTTTCTTGTGGGGCCTTGCTGCTGCGTGTCCAGCTCGTGACCGGCCCTGCGGTCACTGGTCCTTCACAGACACGCAGGTTATGGTCCCTTTACCTGCAGCCCTGTGTGAGAACACCGGTAGGCGGTGAGCGGCTGCCCACGTCAATATGGAGCTGGAGGCGAGAATGAGTATCTGATTCATTACTTGGAGCAGCTTTCCACAGGGTCTTTACCATTTGTTGGGCTGTTTGGATACGCTGTGACTTAAAAACACGTGCCCGTCACTCTTCCTTCTCCCGGGGGAACTGGTGTTTCTTTATCTCTATCCCAGAAGGACCCGGTGCTTCTGCTTCTGTTGGATCACTTAGCACTGGGAAAATAAGCTGATGAAGAAGTGACCTTAGAAAACAAATGTTGAAAGGCTTAAAGTCAAAACAAAACAGGTCTTCATATGGAAACTATTAAGAACTGTAAATGGTGTCTCTTTAGATCTAATCTTTAAAGACGGGTTTTTATCAGCGTTTAAATGTGGTATTTTCTGAATGATGACGGTAAAATGGAAACATCTTGAAGAGGAATTCAGCAAAATTATTATAAAAGGTGAGAGTGTAGTGACTATTGAGATATCTCGTTTTACTTTGGGTATCTGATTTTAAGTGGTGGAGGGAAGAGATTGATGGTTTAGAAAACATTTCTGATTTAAACATGTATTTCATCTTTCTCCTTGAATGTGTTTAAATTATATAATTTGCCTTGAAACTTTTGACTTCATTTTAAGGGATATACTGTGTATGTAATGCATATGTTTTGTTTTGTTTTGTTTTTCAAAAGGAATATAAAGATTTGGAAATCTGCATTCAGATTTCTACCAGAAATGGGCACATTCTCAATTTTAAAAGGTTAGCCAGCCCTGGCTGGTGGTTTAGTTGGAGTGTCGTCTCGTAAACCAAAAGGTTGTGGGTTTGATTCCAACCAGGGCCCATACCCAGGGTGCAGGTTCCATCCCTGGTTGGGATATGTACAGGAGGCAGGCAATTGTTTTTTTCTCTCTCACAAGACAAACAAATTAAATCAGATTAGCCATTTTTCCTAATGAAAATTCAATTAAAGACAAACTAAAAAATACTTTTTTGTCTCATGGGCTGTCTTTTTTGTTTATTTGTTTTGTTATATTCACTTATCTTCCCTTGCCTCAGCTTCTGACTATAAAAAGTGAATAGTATTTACCTTTTTGAACTTTGTACTTACATTTTTGGGTGAAAAAAAAATCACTATCATTTAAAGATAAATATTGAGTACAACTGTCATAAATATTAATGTCATTTTATTCTCAAATTAATAAATTTCAAAGTGATTAGTCTGCAGAAATTTGATTGATCTGACAGAAGTAAGGTAGGAAAGTGTCAGCGACAATATTGACTCCTCTAAGGGATGGAGACATGTAGACTCAATTTTTTGATGTTTTTTCCTCACTAATGTAGTAGCTTGCAGGTGTGCATGAAGCCACAAGTGTTAATACAGATGTCAGGTAATATGTGAAGAGAGACATTTGTCCAGAGTGAGCTATAAAGTGAATTTCTTTATGTAAAATTATGTGCCCATTGAGATTTCTTTTTAAAAAACATGTTCCTGTGGGAGAACTAATAGTAAAATCATAGTTAAGAACTTCAGACATCTGTTGAAAATGCTTACTTAATAAATACCTTCTCCGATAATGTTTTAATATTCCTATAACAAGATGGAGTGGCTGCTGATTGCTGATCTGACTGACTTCCTTGGTGAATGTCCCCACAGCGGGGGCAGTGGGGGTGGACGGAGGCCAGCTGGTCAGGCTGTCCGGGGTCATGGGCTCAGACCCTCTTCTCTGTCTGTCACCCCTTCCCTGGATTACGGCGTCTGAAGACATTGGAAAGCCAGTTTCTGCCATCCCGCTCCTGGCCTTGCCTCGTTCATGAAAAGGACGGTCCTGTGTCCCATGGGGTGACAGTGGGGCAGGCACCGAGCTCCTGTTTCCCTGGATACGTTCATGGTGTGGCACAGCCCCGTTCTGAGCCCCGTCCTGGTGTGAGTTCAGCGGGGGGGCTGCTGGTAGCTTTTCATAGATGGCCCTGCCTGATCAGGAGCCTTGTGCCAGAGCCAGAGCCACCAGCCAATGTCCCCCCCTCAGCACCCAGGCTGTGTTCTCCAGTTAACAAGTCATCTAGGTTAAGTTTCATTCATGCTCTTTTACGTATCAACAGTCTTAAAACTTCTGTGGCTCGGTGGCTGGGTATCGAAGAGCTTGCTTTGAATTAAGTCCTGTCAGAGCCCGAAGCGTGTGGTAACTTAGAATTCTGGTGGAAAATGTGGATTCTAGGTTTTGTTGGGGAAACAGAAGTACTTTTAAGCAGCACTTACAATGGTGGCTTCTCTCCCCATAAACAGGGAAAAGAGCTGCTAAGTGTATTGTGTTTGAACATTAGATGTTTGATATTTTAAAAATGGTCACCTTGTTTTCTAGACCTAATCTGAGATAGAGTATTGTATTACACCTATCAAAACTATCTTGCAACATTATTCAATGATTCTCTATTCAAAGTCTCCCTAATAACAGCTAACACACAACCATCAGAGTCTGAACCTATTTTGTATTTGTGGTTTTCAGTCTAGTCTTGTGATATCTAGAACCTTTGGATTTCCTATGCATTAATGGCGATCTCTTTCATCCTTAAGCTTTTTAACTAGAACCTGTCATTACTGGGAAGATTTTTTTTCTCCCCGATCATTAGCTGGGAAGAGAAAGACTGTCCATTGATGAAGACCTACAGAGAAGTCTGAATCTAAGAGCACTTCCAGAGTTTCCTCTTCGTGGTGCAGCCTGGAGTCCTTTATACACACCCCAGTAGCTCTAGTCCACGGTGTGGGACATGTCACTGGACAGCACGCCTCATGCATCGCGTGCATGGACCCTGGCTGGCAGCGTGCCGGACATGCAGGTGCTGAATACACGTCAAGTGAAGGCAGTGAGGAGGGTGAGGGACCCCACCGAGTGGTCTGGTTACTTACGCAATGGACAGAGCAAGAAACTGCCCATGATAGAATAGAAATCAGGTCCCTGGGGCACCCCCTAGCCCATTATTTGGGGTGCAGTGGAGAAAGCCGGACGCGGATGGGATGCGAAGACTTCTTAGGGCGGTTAAGTGGCTCAAGGTCACGTGACTAAGTGATAGAGCCAAGACGAGGAGAATCCTGATCTAACGCCAACACTATTCTTA
This sequence comes from Lasiurus borealis, assembly GCA_004026805.1. Lineage (NCBI taxonomy): Eukaryota > Metazoa > Chordata > Mammalia > Chiroptera > Vespertilionidae > Lasiurus > Lasiurus borealis. Next base: position 40,449 of record PVJN01013554.1, read on the forward strand.
ATTACTCTTTTACCCTACTTTTGTGATCTTTTTAAAGTGTCAGGGAAGGACACACTCTGTCTGAGAGCATCGTTTTCTTCCTGCCTGCGCTTACTTGCTGGTAGTACGTGGACACTGCGATCGCAGGGACAGCCAGCGTTTCTGTTGCTCACGGCTGTGATGGGACCGAGCCAGGAGCATCACCGCGCAGTGCGGCCAGCGTCCCCTGCGGTGACCAGCGTCCCCCTGTGGTGATCAGTGTCCCCCTGCGGTGATGCCGGGCCTGCCAGGAGCTCCCGGGACCGTGGCTGCTTTCTCATTCTCCGGGTGCTTCTTGGTGTGGGAAAGGCTTGCATATATTGAAAACTTAGTTTTCTCTTTCAGTGTTTGGACTTAAATACAGTGACTGAACGCGTGCGTAGATAGTACCGTGTGAAGACGGCTAGTCCTGAAGTCCGGTGTTGAGGGGAGCACAGTCTGTGGGATGAAACGAACCCGATCCCAGCAATAGCTGCTTCTCCAGGGGAGTGATCTGGAGCAGCTGCCTAACCTCGTTACTGCCTCCTCGTTAACGAGGGTGTGATTGCGGGATGAGATTCCTGTGTGAGAGTCGCGGCCCGGGATGCGGTACCAGGAACGATACATGTTCCTGCATCTCACGCTTTCTTGGAATCGAGGCGGGTCTGATTAGCCGGCAGTTCCTGGGATGTCTTGCTTCATGGCTAATGAGCGTTCATTCGGTGGCAATTTCCATTGGGCGAGGCCGAACCTTCTAGGTATTTAGGGAAAAACGAGTCCACACAGGCCCCTCCCCGCTGCCCTGATGCTGTTGCCTGTCCTGAGCCGATGGTGTGGCTGTCCTTCCGCAGCTCCTGCTTTTGGCTGTTTCTTGCCTGGAGCTCCCACCGTCCACCCATTCTTACCGTGGGACGGACGGACGGACGGACGGACGGACGGCTCCGAGTCTGCCCTGCGGAGCCACGCCTTCCCTGTCCTTCCTCCCCCTCCGCCCATCTTCCCCTCCTCTAGGCTGAGCTGCAGTGGCTCCGGTGGCTTCGGTGGCCCCAGTGGCAGTGACCATGTATACGCGGATCTTATTTTACTCCCTCCCCACCGCCCTGCTCCACTGAGGGGTCGTGGACAGGTACCGTTGTGTGCATTCAAAGTGTTCTCTGCGGCGGTTTGATACACGTCTCCATTATGGAGAGATCATGGAGATGAGGATAACTAATAACCCTTTGCCTGACACAGTTCACTTTTTGTGTGGAGAGAAGGTGTGCAATCTACTCCCAGCCACTGTGAGTACGCAATCCGGTGTTACTGACTGCAGCCACTCGGCTCAGAATTTCCTCCTAAACGGAAAGCTTGTGCCTTTTGTACCTCTCACCAAACCCTGGCATCCACCATTCTACTCTGTTTCTGTGAAGTTGGTTTTTTGCTTGCTTTCCAGAGTCCAAAGATAAGTCTACTATGAGTGTGATGCTATCAGATCTTGCATTTAAATCTTTAATCTATTTCAAGTCATTTTTTGTACATGGCTCACTTTCACTCTGGCATGTGGCTGTCCAGTTTTATATATGTGTAAGCTGTGATCACTTTTACTCTGGCATGTGGCTGTCCAGTTTTCCGGTGCCATTTACTAAGGAGACTGTTCTCTTCTTATTGTGTTACTGCCCCTGTGGAACATTCGCTGACCCTGATGCCTGTTTATTCTGTCCCGGCGCCTGTTTCAATGCCAGAGCCGTACTGCTTTGATGGCGGTGGCTTTGTGATACAGTTTGAAATCAGGAAGCATGATGCCTCCCGTTTTCCTCTCTCTCCAGACTGCTCAGGCGGTTTGGGTCTTTTCTGGTTCCATCCACAGTTTAAGACGGTTTTTCCTGTTTCTATGACAATGCCACTGGCATGTTCTTTCCCCGTTGGACTCTTAGCACATCGGAAGCCGGGGAGCGTGGCTATTCAAGTCTTTGTCCCTGACACGTGTGCAGTGCCTGACAGGAGGAGGCCCCCAGGGGACACGCGTTGAGTGCATGGAGCTGTGGACAAATTCTGGGGTTCACGCGGAGCTACCCTGAGTGTTAATGATGGGAAATTGTGAGGGAGATTAGGCCGATATGGAATTCTCTGCCACTATAACTGTGTAATGGTTCAGCTCAACAAACTGACGTATTTTGTAACTGGTGACCAGTTTTCTCTTAGAAAACATTGTTCTTGGGAGGAAATGACCGTGCTCTGAGAAGAGGAACGAATTCTAATCTCTTACTTTAAACTTAAAAATTTAGCCGTGAATATTTTTGTGAATTCGTATAAGAATTGAGACCGATTTTGAGAGAGAGAGACAGTGGTTTCCAGTGGAGAAACCGAGATCCACTGCAATGCTGTCAGCTGTGTCCTGTTTATTGCCTTGAACTCCCACCGTCCACCCATCCTTACCGTGTGACGGACGGACGGACGGCTCCGAGTCTGCTGCAATAAATGATTGCAGATTAGAGCTGCAATAAATGATGCGAGTCATTGAGCGAATGTATACAGTGCGCCACGGTAATGCTGTAGGCATGTGGAGGGCTCTTCTTCCCTCAGACGTTTGCCTGGTCGTGTCCAGAGGTGAGCCTGGTCTGCAGTGCCGTGTCTGTCCAACCCCTTCTGGATAGTGTCAGGCATTGGGTTGGTCCCCTTCAGCCGTCACGCTGGGCCCGGTCCCTGCACCTCCGTCTCCAACTCCAGGCCTGCCCGGTCACCTGCCTGCTAAGCGGTTTCTCCAGCCGCCTCCGAAGCAGCTACTTCTCATCCGATGGCTCATTTCTCGTAGCTCAGCCGTGGTGTCCCCGCCGTGGGCAGGGCTGAGACTCAGACTTGATTGGGCCCTTGTTGCCTGGCTGGTTCAGTCCTCGCGTTGACGTCATCTTCGTGCCTCCGAGTAGGGCCCTGGCCTCAGGATTCCGCATTCCCGTGAGACTGACTTACGTGAGGTGCGAGCTGCGGACATGACTGAGCTGGGCAGTGTGGGCTCCTGTCTGGAGGGTGAGGATGACGCTCTCTCCTCATCAGGTTGTGGAGAGGCTGAACAGCGAGGCTCAGGCCCTGCCTCTGGGTCCAGTGACCAGCGTGCAGCACGCCTTCAGCGTGGGATCCGTCTCCACCCCCTGTCCCTTTCTGAGCAGGGACTTAGAGGAGCTCTAACCCCGGCTCAGTGCCACGTCCCCCTGGCCCGGGCCTGCCCATCCTCTGCTCTCACCCTGCACGCCAGCCTGGCCTCTGACACGTGCCCACGCTTGTCTGGTGCCATGAGATCTGGGTTGAGAGTTCTGATCTCTCCGCTCATGTGACCTCTGCCTGTCCACCCTCTGGCGACTCCTCAGAGCTCAGCTTCACTCCTGTTGGTGAATGTGGCCTCGGGATCTTGTCCTGGTCAGAGCATGGTGACTGGTGACAGTGATTGCTCCATCCTTTGCTCCTTAGGGTTTTAGGAGCTGGAGCCACACCTTGGCCTCATCAGCGTGTGCAGTAGAAGAACCTCCGTGTAGTAACAGAGGAGTTAAATACAGTGGTACCTCGAGATACGAGTGCCCTAACATACGAGATTTTTGAGATACGAGCCGTCGAGCGAGCGATTTTTGCTTTGAAATACGAGCAACAGTTGAGATAGGAGTCATCGTGTGGATCGGCCGGCTGCACACGACCCACCAGTTTACCGCGACTCGAGCGTCTCATAGTTTCTCACGCCTCAAGGTTACGGAACGAATTAAACTCGTATCTCGAGGTGCCACTGTATGTGGATTTAATTAATTGACACATGACATTGCCTTCCCCCTAACGTGCACGGTGTGCTTTGAAAGCACATCTTCCCGTGGCCTGTGTGCACGGATGGGTCAAGCGCAGGGACTGGGTAAATGTTTGAGACTCACAGCCACTCAGGTGCCGCTTCCTCCCGCGTTAGACGGCAGTGAGGCTGCCGCCTGTGGCCTGTTGTGCAGCGGAAGCCCCTGATGCAGAAGGAAGGCTCTCGTTCCTTAGGGAGTGAAAGAGTGTGCCCCGGACCATCGGGCTCCCAGCGTGGCGGGTTGGTGATTGAGCCACCGCTTTCTTCCGTCCACGTCCCTCTTCCAGTCCAGTTAGCGACGTCTTTATCCCGTTCCCCAGGAAAGTATAGAACTGTTTGCCATTTGTTCAAAATTAATGGCACTCAAGGATAAAATGCCTTTGTTGTTCTTATTTCACAGGAGGCCGTGTTTTAATGTGAGAATAATGGAACCTAAATTAAAACTCTTACAGTCTTTCTCCCCCTGACCTCTCCTCCCAAAGTTAGGGTGCCAGGCTCTGCCCAGACTTACACAGTGCCATGCCTTTGCCAGGGAGCGATGGTTTAAAGTGCGTTCTCTGGAAGAAAAGTCCCACAGGAAGCGGCATTATTGAGAACCTTTTCTTTTCTTTCCCCGTGGAAGGAAGGCCCGCTGCCACGTTCTGTGTTTGCATGCCGCGGCGATTACTGCAGCTCTGTCGGTGCCTGTGAGAGGGCTGTGTGTTGGCTAACAAAGCTGGTGAATGTGCAGAAACCTCTCGTGTTGTACATTTCTGCGAATCACATGTTTATGTAACATGCTAACTACTTCGGTTGAAAAAATTGCTTTCCTGAAAGGAGTTTGAAAATTCCTTCCTAGATTCTACTGTCACTGAAGTTCACTGTTCAGTATTCCGAATTCTATGCGTATTTTAAAATCACACTTTACAGATTTGCTTTGCACACGGCTACCCTCTTTGGAAGTGAGGTGACTGGAGCGCCGTCCTTTGCCCCTCTCCGCCAGGAGGCCGAGCTGGCCTGGAATTCTGACACTAATTACACATGTATGTGTTTCCCACCCACCCAGCAGCTCTCCGTGCCTGGAGGGTGCCCCGCAGTGTACCCCGCGATCTGGCTCTGTGGGCACTAATGGGGCGCTCTGTATGCTCGTTGGGTCTGCTTGGGTTGTTCAGAGCTGTAACAGCTCTCCAGTTGACTAAAGCCATATGTCCTTCACCTGGAACCTGTGCCGTGGCGGTGGCCTGACTCACTCAGCCGTGAGTTCAGCAGGAAGAATCAGGAAAACGCCGCGTGCGCATTAGACCACGGCTGTGCGGGCCTCTGCCCCGGCGGACGGAGCACAGCGGACCCCGGCCCGCACGAGAGTCCGTGGGTGGGAGATGCGTTTGGGAATTGACTGCCTCCGAACAAGCAGGATAGAGGCGCTCTGGCTGGTTACTTTTCTTATCGGATCAAACACAGCTTCGAAAGAGCGTTGGGTAGTTTTTCTGCTCTAAGGACAGCTTTTGCATTTTACAAGGTATAGCCGCTCTTGCTGTTAACATATAAACATGATGTACATATGTAGGTATGTGTATCCATGCCGAGGTGTGTGTTAAACAGGGTTTCCTCTCTTCAGAGGAGGGGTACATCTGGTGGGAACAGAGTCAGCTCTTCATGATGGAGGGAAAGAAAGAAAAGGGCGACGGCATAACAATCTCAGACTCGGCGGCACCAGGGGCCAGCTCCTTACGTGGAAGTCTGGGTCTCCGCTGGCGCCGGGGCTTGTAGGAGTTGGTTCTGGGAGCCCAGCACCCCCTTGCTGTATTTGAGCTGTGAGGTGTGTGTGTGGGGGGGTGGTGGTAGGGGTGGTGTTAAGAGTGCAGGTTAAGGTAATGCAGAGGAGAGGAGAACCCGAGAAGGAAGGAGGCTGTGAGTTAGAGTTAGAGCAGGTGAAGTGATGGTGTGATGGTCCATTTCTGGGGAGACCCCTGACAGGGGAGACTGAGCCAGGTGTCCGAGGTCCAGTGACGGCGTGAGAGGCTGGGGCTCACCGCAGAGCATTCGCAGGGTGCTGGAAGTGGGGGAGTGGTCAGAGTGTCAAAGGCAATGCTCTGTGTAGATGAATGACTTCTGGCATGATTTAAAGTGTGTTGTGTAAGGTTTGCATACTAGCAACAGCTTTGGTGAATTGGTGGATGGCAGTTTTTATTGTTTTAGAAAATATTTGTTAATTTTGTCCGGTGCAAACCTTTAAGTTGACATCAGGATGTGCAGTCATGTTCTCAAATTTCTACTGTAGCAGCGGTTCTCAACCTGTGGGTCGCAACCCCTTTGGGGGTCCAACGACCCTTTCACAGGGGTCGCCTAAGACCATCGGAAAATGCAGATATTTACATCACGATGCAGAACAATAGCAACATGTCATGGTTGGGGGTCACCACCCCATGAGGAGCTGTGTGCAAGGCTAGCGGCCTTAGGAAGGCTGAGAACCGCTGGCCCAGAGCCTGCTCTCTCCCTCCCTCACGTTGCACTGAACCGGCCACTCCCCGTCCCCGCTCTGTCCCCGCCGCCCAGCCTGGGTTTCTGCTGCTCAGCACCACGTCCTCCGCCGGTGGACGCCAGTCCCCCCTCCAGGCCAAGGGCCGAGCTCGGGGCCTGAACAGCCGTTCTTGGGACCTGGGCTCTCCCCACCTCTTCCCCGCATCCTGGCTGCTCCTTCTGCTGCTCTTCCCTGTTCCGCTCACACTCCCCCCGTGTATGCTGGGTTGTAAACATGTGTTATCTGTCCCCTGCCTGCGAGCTGCTGTGTACGGGGATTTGTCTGATTCATATTTGTATATTCCACGGGGCCGTGGAGGTTCTGTTGACATTTTATTGCTCAATAAGATGTGGAATCAATACATGCGAGGCGGCGGGAAGGCAGGGAGCTTGGGAAAACAAAGCGTGCACCCGGATACCAACCGGCGGGAGCCATGCCATGCGCGCTTCCACTTCCGGGATCAGAAGAGGGCGGTCCTGCACTGAGCTGTCACTCGCGGGCCACACCCGCCAGAGCAGCGGTTCTCAACCTTCTTAAGGCCTCGACCCTTGCACACAGTTCCTCATGTGGTGGTGACCCCAACCATGAAATTTTGCTACTGTGATGCATCGTGATGTAAATATCTGCATTTTCCGATGGTCTTAGGCGACCCCTGTGAAAGGGTCATTTGATCCCTAAAGGGGTCGCGACCCACAGGTTGAGAACCGCTGCTCCAGATCTTTAAGGCTCTTCCCTGGGAAAGGAGACTCACCCGGCTACTCTGCTCTGATTGTCATGGACTTCCTTACCCCGAGCACCTGTGTGACAGCTGTCTAGAAGGTTAGAGCGCTGTGTGAGAAGGAAAGCCGTCTAGACGGTTAGAACGCTGTGTCAGGTGCAGTGTTACTGTGATCATCAGTGTTCTTGGGGAGTAGCTGATATGGATGAACATGTGTTGTCATGAGGTGTGTCTGGTAGTTACTGTCCAAATCTCCCCGGAGAAGAGTCAGAGGAAAGCCTGGCACTGTGGTTGGTGGCATCATAGTGTGGCCCCTGGCAGCGAACGGAGACCCTGAGAGAAGAGCACAGGGACCCCGGGGCGAGGGCGGGACCTCCTAGCTCACCTTCTGCGTTTCTAAGGACGCCGACTGCACACACAGCCGCCGAGTGTCTTCTGTCCCAGCGCCTGCGGGGCGGGGCGTCTGAGTCACGCAGCTCCCCGTCCTCACAGCCTCAGACCCGGTGGCTCTCGCCACAATGGCCTTTCTCTCAGCATCAGCGCCTCCATTTACAGGAGAAGCGTGTACGCACTTGCACAGCTCATCGCTCAATCGCTGGGTCTTTCTTTCCAGCCGGACTAAGCCGGCAGAAAGGCAGTTGGAAATGCAGCTGAAACACAAACACTGCCTTTAGAATTATCCACAGTGTGTCTGCTAGGACATTTCTTCTGGACATCCCCCCGCCTCCCATGTATGCACACTTTTACACCTAATAATGCACTTAATTTTCACTCCTTTTCAGGTTTAACTAATTTGGAATAATAGACAAAGCCAGACTAAGTGTGGAACAGGAAAAATTGATTCACTAGACCTTTTGTGGGGAGACACAAAGGAGGGAGTTTATGGCACAAAACCAGCCGCAGCGGGTGAATTGAGGCGCACAGACGCCACGTGGGACGATTCTGGGTTTGGCGATTCCGCTGCTTCATGTTTTCGCGGTGCCGGACCAGAGCGGCCGGCCGCCTGAAAACAGGCGCGGACCCAAAATTACTCGTTTCTGCAGGTTCTCTTCCGTCTGGAGAAG